>JAQGBW010001522.1:0-25261 GCA_034698625.1 Julus scanicus | reverse complement strand
TTGACTAACTTTTAAAATTCAATTAAACAGAAAATCCGAAAACTGAAAAATGTCATAATGGCTTATTCCCTTCCCCCGTCAACATGCCAGGAGACCTCCCCCCTCCCGAGGTTTTACAAATTAAAGTAAATTTGGAACTGGGGATATATTTCTTCTGATATCCATTTCCCCTTTGACTATAACTTTTAAAATTCAATTAAACAGAAAATCCGAAAACTGTCATAATGGCTTATTTTCCCTTCCCCTGTCCACGGGGACACATTTCTTCTGGTGTGCAAACTGAAAAATACCATCATTAGAGGATGTCCCCCTCCTGCCCTGTCCACATGCCAAGAGACCCCACCCCCTCTTGAGGACGTCCTTTTTGAATGGCCCCTTATTCCATTCTAACTGACCCAATCTTCTCTCGAAGCAGGTGCCGGAGTCTACGATCCCGACTCGGAGTTGTGCTGCGGCGGCAATGTGTCCCAGCGCTCTTTCGGCGCCGCCTCCGCCTGCTGCGGCGGTCGCGTATTCGACGTCCGTCGCTCAATCTGCTGCACCGACGAGGACACTGGCGTCGAATCCTCGGTCCCCATCCCTATAGACGTTCGCGGGGAAGAGATCCCCGCGTCCCGCTTCCGGTGCTGCGGCAATACTGCCTACTTTCCAGAGACGCAGACGTGTTGCAACAACGAGCCAGTCGACAAGCAATTTAAGAACACCGGCTGTTGCAACCACAAGAGCTTCGATGCCGATCGACATGTGTGCTGTGGCAACGCGACACTTCTCCGACGCAATTTGCTGGTCAAAGGTCCCAAAGGTAACACCCCGCTTTTCATCTGATTAAAGGTCGTTCACTTGATTCGCAATTGAGAATACAAATTATTTGGATTTTCAGCTACCCGAGTACTCGAGTATTACCTTTGTATTGGGCGATTTTTATCCGAGCTAATATGTTATCAAAGTTAAACAAGGTTCTCTGGTCCTACATATGGGGGATCTTAGGGATAGATTCCCACCCTCCAAATTCAAGAAATTTTACAAATTTCAAACCGAATCGGTAAACTATAAAAGGGGATTTTTCTGTTTTAGAAATGCAATTATTTTTCATTTAAATCACTGCTTTTCTAAAGGTATGTTTCCATGTGAGAAACTCTCGAGATGCTCTCTATAGAAGTTCTCAATTAAGCACGTGCAAAAATGCACGTGCTACTGTTCGAGAGCTGTCACTGATAGCAGCTCGCAAAATATGAACCATGTTCGAACTTTGAGAGCTAGCTGTTATGGGTTTTTAATGTTTAAAGTTAAGTTTGGATAATAACGCAATTTTTCTGCATTAAAGGTGCAATTTCTATTTCACCTGGGCCAATTCTCTGCCCTGCCAGGCCCTATATAATACTAGCAATTCTAAATATATGGCCAAAATAGTCCAACTCAAGATTCTGGACCCTATTCTCCCCAAAAAAAAAAAAAAAAAAAAAAGATGTGATGACTTATACGATTCGAAAACGAATCTGAACACATTTGCTAATTGGCAAGACAACAGATTAAACGCATTCTTTATAAAAATTAACTTTTAGGGGAAAGGTGCGATTTTTAAGTTAAAAAAGCAATCTCATCTTCCTTAACTTTTTCGTAGGTGGCCTGGCGACGCAGAAGCTTTCTGCCTGCTGTGAAAACCAGGGCTATGACCCCAAGAAATCAATGTGCTGCGATGGTAAGCTTCACCGACGATGGGGCTCGACAGCAGCATGCTGTGGACAAGTGGCTTTTGACGTGGGTCAGGAAGGATGTTGCGGCGGCTCTGTGTATAGCGACCCATTCGGCATTCTGGGCTGCTGCGGCAACACGACATACGACGCGCTTGCCGACATCTGCTGCGACGACGTTGTCGCCTCCGACCCCTTGCGTGTGATGGCCTGTTGTGGAAGCCGGGCCTACAATGTGTTTCAGGAGACATGCTGTGGTGGCACTGTTGTACCCAAGGCGGATAACAGCAGCTCGGCTGGTGCCATTGCTGGCTGCTGCGGTGGCAAAGACCAGTTCGATGCCCGTAAGGCTGTATGCTGCGATGGTGTCACTGTGCCGTTACCTTCAGATGGCTTCTTTGCTTGCTGCGGCAACCGCACCTACGACCAGCACGCAGAGATATGTTGTGGTGGTGTCGTCAAGCAGCGACATTCGGAGCAGACACGCTGCTGTGGCCAAGCGGCATACGAGAAGGGCGAAGCAACGTGCTGTGGCACCGACTTGCTGCCCGTCAGAAGTTCGAAGATGTGCTGTCGTGGATCCGTGATAGATGTGCCGCGTAACAAGCGGCTCTGCTGCTGAAGGCCTAATTCAACTATGCGTTCCTGGTGAAGTTATTTATTTTTGCCATCAACTTGGGCGGTGGGTTGTGGCACCTTGATAGGAATTTCTGGAGCAGAAGCATGCAATGCTTGCAATCACCTAAAGGCGGCGACGATTGGGACCCAATGACCATTCGGCCCAGTATTACGCAGTACAATGCGCACCATTTTCTTGAGATCTGGATTTCTAAGGGCATATGAAAATAAATATTGGCTGGTAACTGCACAATTTTAAACTCACCTTCTTTCCAAGTGGCGATACCTCACTTTATCACTACTTCCAAATCACAACGAATTTTGTATGGTTCAAATCTGTTTTTATAGTTCTTGTTCAATTTTGTAATAAAGTCATTTTCTGAAAAAGAATGCATTACTTTCAGTTATTGGAAATGCATCATTCACATGACTTTTATCACAAGACATCAAAGTTTCAAAAAATTTGGCTACAAAACTAAAACGTTTTACTCTTTGATCAGATGCAACAAAATATCACAAGTTTTCACTACATGCAGGGCCAATAAAAAGTAAGCCAACTTTATAAAAATCATAAAAAGGTTATTTGTTAATGGAATTTAATGAAAATTTGTACAAATACTGTTTTTCTCTTTACTGTCAAATTGCCCTCGTTCACGTTCTTTTTTAATGACGTAATCATTCGGAGTTGTCTTTCAAAATGGTGTTGACTGAAGAAGAAAGAAACGCGATAAGCTTTTTGAGTAAAACAAAAAATTACATTACTAGGCAATTTTTGAAACTGTTTCTAGAGAAAAGTGCTAACTTTGAACACAAATTGAAATTGTTAATTTTTTTGTATCCTATTTAAGGGAGTCTTGCAATTTCAACTAAATTTCTTCAACAAAAAAAAATTTCATTAAAGTTTTACAACTAAAAAAAAATGTTTTACCTAAAGTTGGTTTAACTAATGATTTACACCTACCCTAACCTAACCACCAGATTGATGCTTAGTTTAATAAACCTAGTTGAAAACCTGTTTAGTTGAACATTTCATAGTTGTAAATCCTTCAGATGTACCATTTTAGTTGAGTAAATTTAGTTGAAACTGCCTGCTACCCTATTGGAGTACACATGTACAAATTTTCAATAAATACCATTAGCAAATAACCATTTTATGATTTTTATAAAGTTGGCTTACTTTTTATTGGCACTCTGTAGTTGTTTCGTGAGATTAAGAACATAAAGTGCATTATAGTATTACAAACTTTTATTAAGAAGTGAGTGGAACCTGCATTTAAACCAGGTATAAAACCTCAGTCAAGCAATACTTACCATTATAAAGCTCCAAAAATGATGGCGAAAAACAACACATCTTCTTCACGCATTTATTGGTAATCACTTTGAAGATATGGTAAAACTAAAAGCACCATTGGTGATTGTGGACAAATAAAATGCTTTAACAATGAATTAATAAGAACTCAAGAAAAACTCATGAAAACTGTTTAACATTGAAAATGAATACAGAGAAGGGAATTTCACTCCTTTTAAAAGAGTAAATGAAAGAATAAAAATAATACTGAACAAAAAAGAAATTAATTTATCGATAAATTTAAATGCAGTGTTTAAGCATTTAAGAAACGTACTGTATTTCTGTATTAACAAATAAATATATTTGCGAAATTTATTTTCCCAAGAAAGAGAATGTTCTTTAAACAGCTGCTTTTGTTTTAAAGTAACCGCACAAAAATATAGTGAAGAAAATTGAAAAAAAAATCATTTAGAGCGTTGCAATACGAGAGACTACCAGTTATCAAACTATATAAGGATATGCAGTTTTTTGAGTAAACCCAAAATAAACTGGAACAAAACCATCAATACATTTTTTGAAAAACACTATCTGAAAACAGCAATTGTTTCCATACAATAAATTTGCACTTAATTTAGTTTTTGTTCAAATAAATTCTAAAAGGAAACAATTAAGAAAATGCAAAGTATTCCATAAGTTAAAATAAATTTTGCAAATATATTAATTTCTAAAATTAAGACAACCTTTCTCTGCATGTACAATTTCAAAAAAGAGAATAATTTGTGAAAGTACTACAGTTACAGTAGACCATCTCGTACCGCAGATTCCGATATATGCAGTCAAATATATCTACAACATGGCCCAAAATCCTACTTATGATCAAGAAAAATGGGAGCATGACATAGACCTGTACCATGCCGTGACTCACCCTGTAAGCTTATCATTTGGTAAATCCACCATCAATAACACTGAGACGAAGAAAATTTCTTGCAACAAGCAGTCTGGCATCAGTCGCACGCATGTTAACTGTCTGTGAGTGCTAAACATGCGATCTTCAGATATCAGAAGTGTCAGAATCCTCCTGCAAGACAGCAGCACACCAACATGGTGGGTAAAAAATTCAACTTAAAATGAAATCAGAAATAATTACAGTCAAAGCTCTTCATTCGCGAGAGTTACGTTACGCAAATGTGCCACGGATACATGATGGAAAAATGTATGGGGTTATATGAAAAAAAAAAATTATAACAATGTACATATAGTTTTTTTGAAAGATAATAAAACTTAATTATTATCAGATTTAGGCAGTGGTTGTCATATTTTCCTTGTTTCGCCACTGTTAAATGGTATTTTTTAACTCATATTGATTTTTTGCCCTAACATTGTAAATTTTCATTTTTAAAAATAAGGCATTTTTTCATTAAAAAAAATTAATTTTTATGTCGTGGCTTCATTTGAATTTTCGGTGTTAAGCATTTCCTTTAAAAAATTTTAACATCGGTTGTCTCGGATCAGTGAATATTGAAATACTGAGTCACTGCTACTGAAACCGTGAATAAGGAGCTTTGACTGTATTTTACAAAAAAAGCACCTGAGGATAATTATACTTATACTAAGGGAAGTTAGCAAAGTTTTTGTTATTTGGGGTTGCCCATTTATCACATTGCTCATCACCAAATACTTATTCTTTCCAAATCATATAATTTGTTTTGCTAAAAGTAAAAATTAGTCAAGGATAATATTTTTTTCATCTGTTGGAAAACAAATGTTTCCATACGGGTTCTAAATAACTCATATAATGACTTTTAACACTCGAAGAATCTTGTGTAAAACGTTTACAAATGGATATACTTTCGTAGCTAAAAAGTTGTCAAAATAAAGCAGTTTTTTCAACTGATGTGCATTAAAAAATTTTAAAAGTCAAACTTTATATTCAAAGAAATGTTTGAAAAAAAACGTGTCACAGAGATGAAATATAAAACATTGGTAGATCATGTCAAAATTGCAGTAGGGAAATCAGTCGTTGATGACACCAAAAAGGGTGAGCAGGGTTTGGGAACTACAAAAATTGTATTAGAAAAGAATAATAAATGGACGACCCCAGTTATACCAAGAATTTCTAAACATTTACAGAGGTGACAAATAGTTATCAAAGTGCAAGGTGTTATCAAGAGCGACAGCAGAAGAAGAACAAAAGATGATAGAATGCATTTCTATGCAGGTTCTCTTTGATAATCTAGAACTAAAAATAAAACTTGTAATATGCACCAAATCAATAAGATTGATCAATCCTGACAGTAGAATAAGTATATTAGTAGACAGTAATTTGAAGCAGCCTCGTTTATTTACAGAATTTGCCTTCAGTGAACATTTTAAAAGATCAAATACCATTGAAAAACAAAACACTCAACAAAAGTTTGTTTTTGAAAATCTTTAAAGCAACAGCAACTCGACCTGCCATTATTGTCAGCACTTTGATCGGACTAAAGTAAATTGATGACCATTTAATACTTCCAAAACTAGTCTGGCAATAATAAAAAGCAATGTAAACTTTTTATTTCGACTGTTTCTAAAGTAAACTTATTTGGAATCAGGATACTACCAGAAGTTTATCCTTTATCAGAAACAACTATTCTAAAATTTAATTAAATGCATTTCACGATTAATCGGCCAATAGTCGTAGACTTTAGGACCCGTACCACAGTTGGTCAAAAATCTGAAGCTTAAGCTTGATCTCTTCTAAGCTGCATCTCAAGCTTAAGCTAAAGCTTGAGATGACACCCTACCACAGTTGCAGAGTCTCACATTTGGCTGTCTTGAGCTCGTCTTGGCAATTTTTCTGTGCAGCTTGGTCTCAACCTAATGCGACTTGAGCAACTGTGGTAAAACTCAACATTAAAATGTAAATTCATCTAGCCTGTTGATATTTTCGGTTTCTTATACACCCATACCTCGCTTTACGGCCTAGATACGTTCCGGAAAAGTTCGCCATAAAGCAGAAAGCCGTATAACGAATCAATTCTTTCTGCATTGTGATTTTCATTTTTTCCCCTTCTTATACAAAGTGAAACCCATAAGTTGTTTTATTGTTAGCCAAATCGGACCTTGTTTGTGGAAATTGGGGTAATTTATCACATTTTTTGGCCACTTTCCTTAACTACGGCATTTTTTTTAACCATTATAACAAAACATTGTGAACCGTAAATCGAAAAAAGTCCCATAATTAAAAAAAAACACGTTATAGCGAGCTATAGGTGTAGTTTTAAGTTAGGAGCAGGATTTTTGGAATAATTTTCAGTTCATTTTTTTTTTTTTTTGGATTTTGTGTTTTTGTATGTTCTGTTGCATGTTTATGAATGGAGCTTATGGAGATTTCTTCACCACCAGTCTCATTCGAGGCTCGTTTTTTAAAATAAAGGGCCGTTCTAATATATAAAAAAAAGAATCCAAAATTAACATTCATATGTCACTCGTTTAACTTTTGGTTAAAATTTGTCCCATAAACTCCAGTTGGTGGGAATATTTTGTTACCACACTCATCGTCACTTACTCCCACTTAACAACAACTATATTATGTTGTCTGTTAAAGATAATGTGAATGCACTATCTTGCTACCAAGTTTTGATCTGTGGTAATTTAAAAAGGTCATTGCTTACAAAAAACCCGTCTCGTACAATAATCATCGCCGATACATTTAATAAAGCTCCAATCTGTCAAAAAATTAACTTCTGTAATATCTGACATTTAAAAATTCTGAGCTACCTGAACATCTGTTAGTTTTGTCCAAATAAAACAATAATTTTTCTCTAATAATAAAAAAAATTAAAACAAAGTGTCTTTGACCATGGGCATATTAAAATCTTCAATACCGACGATTCACTCTTGCTGATTTGATTATGGAAATGCACTAGTGGGAACAAAATAGATTCATAGTTCCTAACTTTGGCTTCATGAGTTACAGAAAATGCAAAATAACCCTCGACAAAAATAATGCAAGTTACTTGATCAATCAGGAGTGCTCTTACATGATGAAAAAAGAGGAAGAGTGGCCAGTTGGTCAAGCACATGATGAAAAAAGAGGAAGGGTGGCCAGTTGGTCAAGCTGAGTACGAGGTCGATCCCCGTCTAGCTGTGCACGGCATTATTTTTTCTCGCGGTTCTTTGACTTCCCTCGCTTGCCAACTTCCTTCCCCTTGGACAAAAACGAAATAAAAAAAAAGTATAAAAGTCTTCAACAAGCTATGAAAATGGAGGCTCCGTAAGTAAAGCAATGGTTAGTCATATGCTGGGATGCAAACAAAATTCAGACAAAAAAAATATTGCTCTTGGGGAAATTAGGATTGAGTCTAAGAATAATTATTGATAGTCTTCACTAAACGCTAGTGGGGCACTCGGCAATAATGGCTTGTTTTATAAGTTAATATGTTAAAGAAGAAGCACCAGTACGATACTTACAGTTACATTTATTATTCATGTCCCATAAAATTGCTATATATATATATATATATATAATCAATGCTTGATGATATTTTTAAATGGTAGATTAGCGTAGCTATTGTTAGTGAGATTTTTAACATCCAATTGCATGGAATTCGTAAAACAACCATTAATCATCAAAAATGTCCTGCCTTGCTGGAAACAAGAAAACTACCTGAAGAGACGCTGAAAGCTGACAATCTAGCCGTATATTTGCACAAAACTTATAGTAGAAATAATTCAGTAGTTTACCAACAGAAAAGAAGAAAATAAGGGTGGGGCTAAATTATTCTGGCATGTGCATGGAAACGTTTGAACTGGAATGTGAAACAACATCTCCAGAATTTCATGATAAACATGACACACAATAAAATTATCAACCCAACATGTACGCCTAAGTCAAATTTCCAGTCCCAGTAGGGTGTAATTGAAATAAGGGATGTAAAAGTAAAATGGTCTTAACGAAAGCAGCCAGAAAATAAAACAGTTGGAATTATTCTGAATATTTTAAAGGTCGTTCAGGAAACATTTTCAGTACGGCTAAAATGCTCGCAATCAATTTAATTAGCATGCCACAACATACACTAAAGTTGGACAAACTACATATTAACGACCAATTGAGAAATTTATTCAGTTTGCAAAGTGGCCATCACTGTAAATATTG
This sequence comes from Julus scanicus, assembly GCA_034698625.1. Lineage (NCBI taxonomy): Eukaryota > Metazoa > Arthropoda > Diplopoda > Julida > Julidae > Julus > Julus scanicus. The sequence goes on along the minus strand of JAQGBW010001522.1, from coordinate 16,527 downwards.
TACTATTGACAACAGAAATTCTGGTTTACCAACAGATAAAAAATAAATTACTGTAAATTTCAAAGAAAATTTACTGAAACCTATGCTGTTATGGTTTTTGTTATATTAGCCTTGACGATGAAAAAACCACCAATACTCCACCAGTTGAACATAAAAAATGACGAATGGAACTAAAAAATCTCGGTTGTCAAGAAAAAATGCATAGTTGCAAAATATGACCAGCAACCACAAATTTCAACCCCGTTTTAAATAGCGTAAAATGAGGATACTTTGGGACAATGGTGGTAACTTTGAGCCAAATATTGTTTTTCCCAGTAGGAATGTCTTAGGCGGGTTTCAATAGGGCTTTTTCAGCACGTTTTGGAGAGAAACACTCTTCCATCATATTCTGGAGAATTCTCAAAATTCTAAATTAAATATATTCTAATTTACGGTATTTTTATTATGTCACCTACATGAATAAAACTGCAATCAGTCAGGCAAAAGTTGATGGGAATTTCCCTGCACCTGTTAATACGACAGTAAAAATAATGCAATATTCTGAAAGAGAAGGATTTATTCTGTTTGACCTGGTCAGTTTCGGGTCGTAAATTTTTTTGGAATTTTAACAAATTACAAAAACTGGCCCAAAGTATCCCCATTTTATGGTACAGTTTTATTTGCTCTTACAGTCGAACCTGCCTATCTAGAATTCCATGGGAAGAATTAAAATTTCGAGATAAACAGGTTGAAATGCCTATTGTATAGAATTTTTTCCATTATTGATTATGTATACCTTTACGAACGATATTTTTTTTATTAATTTCAAGGAATACGTAATCACAGTGGCAAATTTTTTAGCATACCTTCAACTTTGAAAATACATATAATAGTACTTTAAGGATTTTTGGCGTTTTAACCCTATTTGATCAGATAATCCTCCTAAGGTTAGCAATAGCTGTGAATCCTTCTTGTCCGATTCAAATTTCAAAGAATTTAAAGCTCATCTTTACATTTTTAAGGACCCCACCCACAACCTATTACTTTTAATTTTTTTCCCAAAGGGTGTGCAACATTTTGTTTTTTATCGTATTGTTTATAGTAATGGAAATTTACCAAAACAGACAGGAAATTTCAGCATAAACAGGGGAAATGTCAAAGTTTCAGTTTGATGATTCGTTACAAATCTGACCGACTTGGGTTTTGTTACAGCAGGGAGCCGTGTACGATGGCACAAAGTTAGTTTTGCTAGCAGCAGTGGGCAAGGATAACCGGTCACACATAACTGGTTGTTGTCAATTAACGAGTAAGGTGATTCATACGTAAAAGAGTAGCATTTCGTATTCTAGTTTTCTCTTAAGAAATGATTATAACTGATTATTCTGTGAGGAAGCTCATTACCATTGATAATTGCATGGCAATGACTGAAAATCTACCAAACCAATCAACCATAAAGTTTGATCATGTTATGTGACCTTGTCATATGAAACCAGTGTGCATATAATCACGGATAACTTGAGCTAAGAACACGACTTAAAATCCAAAGAGTCTATGAAACTCAACTCGACCACGACTCAGTTACTCAGAGCCCAAGAGACAACTTCCGGAGTGGATAGCAATCTCAAGCCAAGATTAAATTTGTAATGTGGCCATAACAATGTATTTCAGAGTAGATGCCACAAATATTGATAAAACAATTATATTCGGAATGAAAGTCAAACAGGCAAGTGTGAGTGTGTGACTATGTGCCAGGATGAACCATGCCTGATTTCCAAAACATTAGAACATGCAGGAACAAGAGCAAGAGACAAATGAATTAAGCAGGTAAGGGCAGAGGACCTAATCGCTCCCAACATCCATGTCCACAGCCTGAAGGTTAGAATCATCTTGACTGACCTGAGAAGAACTACGGGCTGTATCGGCCGAGGGTCGAGGAGGGGCATCATCGCTGTCGTAGCCTTTCTCTTCTTCGTCGTAATCCCGCGTGATTTTTGCCTCCTTCAGCTTGTCGCCGTCCCGGTCAACCTCTTTGTCCCGGTGCCTCTTTTTGCGATCATGGTCTCGATCCCTCTCCTTTTCCTTTTCCTTCTCCCGGTCCCGATCTTTCCTGTCTCTATCTCGACTGCGATCCCGTTCCTTCTTCTTTTCTTTCTTATGTCTGGAAAAGCGATACAAACATTTTCACTTTTGTCACGGACAAGGTCTGGAGGCAACATGCAGCCACATATTAATTTGTTATTATACACTTTATTTGGTAATTATCAAATTTTCTTAAACATTTACACCACCATTTTCAAGCGTGTTATACAGTCGAACCTGCCTATCTCGAATTCCATGGGAAGGATTAAAATTTTGAGACAAACAGGTTTCGAGATAAGACAGGTTCGACTGTATTATCAACAAGAATATATATAAGTCTAACAAGAATATTGTCCTAGCTTTCACCGAATTCTTTAGAACAGCTAGATTGCAACGCTTGTGTGAATAACCATTCAACTTACTTTGATGAAGAATGCTTTGGCGACCGGGACCGAGATCGAGTCTTCGACTTGCGCTTAGGTGTACGTGATCGTTTTTTCGGCGTTCGAGAACGTCTGGTAACTGAACGTGAACGTCTCCTAGGAGGCGTACGAGACCGTCGCCTGCTCGGGGACCTAGACTTGCGGCCACGGACAGGCGGTGATCGCCCCTTGCGTCTGCTAGGAGAACGAGAAACCTTGGTCCGAACTGGCGAACGCGAAGATTTTCGTCTGGTGGAGCGGGAACGTGAGCGAGAGCGAGACTTGCGTTTAACAGGTGCTGGCGACTTTGACTTCTTCCTAGAACTGGTAGGGCTAGGTGATGGCTTCTTCGGCGATTTTGAAGTGCGCTTTTCATCGCTTGACTTCTCTATGCTAATGAACAATGGATCAAATGACAAAGATTAGTTTCCTCGAATAGCAACAATCAGCACAACTGATGTAATTCTAGCACTTCCATAATTATGTGAAACTAAAAATATTTGAATGCTCCCAGATTTATGTAAGCTTGTTTGTTGATCTTAAGATAAATTGTCCATGAGACAAGGATTTTGTCCATCTTTGAAACAACAGGTGCAAGTATTAGTGATACTTTATATCACCTATACCGTTTGCTAAAGAAAAGCATGAGCATATGCTCTTATTCTTAACAGCCTGTGTGATAAAATTTAAAGCATATTATTTGAAAGATAACCACCTTTCCCGCTCGGTTTTCACATGTACACGAGCTTCATCACTGCTTTCGGTTTCCGCAGGCTCTGGTTTGACAACTGTTGCATCTTGATCCGTTCCTGAAGCTTTGTCTTCCGCCTCCTGTTCTATTGGCTTGCTGTAGTCATGTTCGCAAGTCAGCTCTTTACGGGTATCAGCAGGAGGAGCCATTTCCTTGCTAGACTTTTTGTCCCTGTCTTTCTCCTTTTCATTATCTTTCTCTTTATCTTTATCCTTGTCTTTGTCCTTATCACGATTTCTTTCCTTGTCACGCTCTTTGTCTTTTTCTCGATCTTTGTCCTTGTCCCTATCTCTGTCCTTCTCCTTATCCCTTTCCTTGTCTTTTTCCTTATGACGAGACGACTTGCTGGAACTCTTTACCGGTGATTTGGACTTCCTTTTTGGAGTGGGGGATTTGCTGCGCCTGGTTGCCTTGTGTCGGCTTGGCTTGTCCCTAGAAATTAAATAAAATTTACAAACTTTAATAAAATAACATGCATCATTCTGTGGTTATCACAGAAATTACACTAATAAATACTAGTAGGATTATCACTTTCATTTTAAAAAACCATAAGAACTTACGAACAATAAACATCTACTTCACAAACGAATTAAAAAATATATATTTTTTAATTATGTTTTTTAAAAAATTGACTTACTTGCTGCGGCTTCGTGAACGCTTACGTGGAGATTTTGACTTTCGTTTCTCGTCACGGCGTCTAAAAGCGAAATTAAATTTTTAAAAACAATGTAATCACACAAAGAAGAACTACCAACTTTAATATCAGCAGAAAAATTACCTTGAGTGAGATCTTGAATGTCTCCCTCGTGACCTGGAACGCTTCTTTGGGCTACGAGAGTGCCGGCGTGAATGGGAACGTGATCTTTGATTGGAGCGTGATGAGCGCTTGCTAGAACGTGAACGGCTACGATGGCGGGAATGCGATCTGAAATTAAAGAAAGTTTTTTCATTAATTAAGGGTAATCTTATACAGAGTAGGATTAAACACTTAGACATTAGTGCTCAAATATGCTTTCAGGAATGCATCAGTAACTACCTGGAACGCTTTCGGGAATGGGATCGAGAGCGCTTGCGAGATCTGGACCTTGAGCGACTTCTACTTTCTGCTTTCTCGGCCAATTCTAGAAATAAGAAAAGTGTTTGAATGGTTGAAGCATTAGAAAACGTATCAGCATCGAGAATCAAAGAAATACAATTGTAAATCAACCCTACAGCTTACACCCTTAAGCACCATAACATCCATCTATCGAAAGATTCACTAGGTCAGAATATGCTGAACCTTGATAATTCTGCACTTTGATGCGATACTAATTAAGCACTTTACAAATTTCTGCAGTAAAAAACAGCACGTTTAAAACTGCATGGTACATTAAATATACGGATATAACAACTAATTCGTGTTATGAATATTTCTTTCAACATTACATCGAGTATGTGATGGAATTTCTCGTCGCAATCAACGGCTGGATTTACAACTGATTGATGTTGAAACTGTATTTAATCATGTTTTCATGAAGAGTACAGGCCGAAGTTAAGTAAATAGATAATTTATAACATAAACCAAAGTAAGTTTAAGATGAACACGACATAACATAAATTCTGAAGCAAATGGACGCTCATGCTCACATTCGGAGTCAAGTGACCAAGTGTGTTCTCGACATGCGTGAGCACTTTATACCCAAGAACTGGGTAACCCGCCAACAGCCTTCACATTCACCAAAATGCAATAATATCCCAAGAATGATGCTTCCACATTAATGTGCGTATGCACCAAAAGAAACATTTACATGAAACATACACATGCTGCCTTGGTGTATCCAGAATTGTTTGTGAAACATGTGTCGAAAAACGGCCATTTTCTGACACATTTCGAAGTTTCCTGGGAATCGCTCAAAAGATGGTTTGGATCAAACGAAAAAATACACATGTTACGAAAAACATGCTGGAAGCTTTTGTTCAGTGTTTCTTGTGTATGTTTTAACGTGTTTGTGTATGTTTCCTCTGGTGCATACAAACCTCTACACAAAATTGAACTCTTACCTCTCAAGAATAATAATTTGTATGGTGCTCATAAAAACAATTATTATTGTGCAATATTTAGTTTCATTAGCCTTTTATAGAGTGTGAGGGTATAGGGCACCCCCTTACTCAAAATCGGTGAACCCGCCGATATACAATACATCACAAAGAACAAAAGGGTCCATTATAGTGGCCCATAAATAATCTGCCTCATATCATACGACAGTAATTCAATAATGGCAAACCAACACACCTTGGTGTTACTGGTTAGAAATTCCATGACCCAAGTGTCGATTGGGGACTTCCTCAAGTATTGCACAGATATCCTGGTATCACCGGTAAGTTACCCTTGGCTTTGAAAAAAACCAACAAAGCAGGTCGAGTGTCGATTGGGGGAAGGGGCCCTGGGAGTGCACCAATGTTGTTATGTTGGGGAAATTGTTTTTCTAATGCCAGCGATAATTATCCCTAGCCCAACTCCCCAAAACAATGGTGTCAAAAGGTTCATTTTAAAATGCATTCAATGTCCGCCAAACGTCCTAAAACATTACAGCACTTCAGGATCTTCATGTGGTGTGTCCGTGATGTTGTCCGGAGAATCCTTTTTGCTGGTCGACTGCACTATATGACTTTCTGTTTTAAACAGCGGTATGAATTCAGAAATGGTTAACACTGATCGATGTGGTGGTCGATCCTCTCGGTTGTACTTTGTACAATCCACGGAGGGCGCAACTCCAGATGAAAGTAGCCGTTCAGTATTATCTCTAGCATGGAGTCTGCAAGCCTGGCATATTCTCTCAACATATTGATGAAATTGACGTTGCACTTTCGGTCGAACATGTGAGATGATGTTAATGTTGCTCAACAACTGGAATGAAGCTTGGGTTGTCAGAGTGGCGGAAGTTCTGGGTCTATCATGATCCAAAGGTCCCTTTCCGTCGACGAGTTTCGGCACCATTTGTGACATAATTTCTCGTCCCAATTGACTGCTGGATTCACAACAGATTGATGTTGAAACTGTGTATTTAATCAGAAAGTGATTAATTAACGTGGCTCCATGAGACTAAGCTCATCTCTCCACGTGGAGAAGGTTGTTGGTTGAGTAATGTTGATTTACTGCAATGTTGCAGGAAGTTGGGTTGTTGTGTACACGCTAGCGATGCGGTAAACCAGCCAAATGACTGGTAGGTTATTATTTATGTTAGAGAGTAAGTAAGATAATAGTTCCAATGATGTGAAGGTGTGTACGGGTGGTGATTGCGGCTTGGTCAAGGAGATGATGTCAATTGCGCGGTCTGATTTCACATAGGGGGCATGGATTGAGTGGAGCAATATGGATACATCCGTTTTTAAAGCAGACATTATAAGGGTTAATGCGCAATTGTATGAGATTTTTTTTAGAAAAAAATGGGATTTTATGGTTAAGATAAGGCTGTAGCTGGTGTGGTAAAGAATTAAGGTTTTTGTGTGGACATGCTGATGCTGTGATTCTATCCATGATGGAGGGGTGAAAACATGGCACAGACCGCCACCAATGTGTAATTTGATAGAAGATCTAGATTGATGGTGTTTGTGGGAGTTGTAGTTGGTTTATAAAATTTCTTAGAAGGTTATATATAGATATTGAGGGATGGTTGAGCCAAGTGAGAAAAAGCCTAATGGGGAGTGGGCAGTATTGTTGGGGTGTTTTTGCAGCTGCCTTCCAAAGGCCAAAGGCGAAGGAAAGAAGGGTTATATTTGTAGGGACTGCTTTCGTTTTGTTATATATTAAATATGTTGGGGCTGTGGGACCCAATCTAAGCACCCTTAGCATGAATCGTTCCTGAAAAACGTCCAGAGTGTGAGGGATTATTTATTTCCACAGGGTGGCACTATATGTGATTAATGGTGACAGTATACAGGGGATGTTGTGATGAAGAATGCAGGTCGAAATTAACTGGATAACTGATAACACAAACTAAAGTAAGTTAAAGATGAACGCAATATAACAAATACCGAAGCAAATGGATGCCTGTGCTCACATTTGGAGTCGAGTGACAGAGTCCTCAACATTTGAGAACTCTATTTATACTCAAGAACTGGGCAACCCGCCAAAAGCCTTCCCATTCCTCAAAGTGCAATATCCCAAAATTGAACGCTGACCTCTCAAGAATAATAGCTTGATTGGCGCTCATTAAAACGATCATTATTGTGTAAAATTTACAGTGATAGTTTAACACGCGTGAGGGTCGCACGTATCTCTCAGTTGAAAAGTTATGTTTTTCATGTTTTAGGACAAATGCTCAAAAGAACAAAAGCGCACACAAACCTACCATCTTGCCTAGATTAACTTTGCCTAACCTAAACTAACCTTTTATGATTTTGAAATTACACAATGTACTTTTTTCCAGTCACACCTTTTTCATTATTACTCCTTTGGTCGTAAAGTTAAGGGTATATTCAATTGTTTCCCAACTTTCACACAGGCCAAAGGTGGGATTAGCTTCTACTTTCATTTCTTTATGGCTATTGAATTTTAGCGAATTCTTGAGTCATTTTTGATTATATCGCCGTATTGGTAGATCGATATATGGCAAAAACTTATTAAGCGGTAAAAATTACATTATGATTGTACTCTTGGGACCATTAGATTTGACTTCTTATACGGGAAGACGTTATAAGGGAAAAATTAACATTAATTTAATTAGATTTATTTGGGACGGGGAAAAATTCCACTACATAAAGAGGAAAACGTCTTCTACTGCAAAGGCATAAAAACAAATCTCCAGAATATTGGAAAAATATTTCCAGTTTAATCTTATCTACGTTACCTGGTTCAATAGCTGCTGTTATCAGCGACTGTGCCTCCCGTACTCGCTTCATAGCCTCTTCGATTTCACGCTGCGCAGCTTCGTTGCTTTTTGCCTGTGGCTTGACAATTGCATTGTTCGAGTGATTTACTCTAAAATAACATGTAAACGGAGTTTTGTTGTTATAAACTGGCTTCTACACTAACAATACAGTACATATGCTTCAAAACATATAATTACTTACTTTAGTGGCCTACCCCCAAATACAACGCCGTTGTATTGCAGTGCAGCTGCAACCGATGACTGATCAGTAAATTCAACAAAGGCAAAGCGTGTTGGTTGTGTTTCGTCGCCAGCCATTCGTACGTATTTTACTTCTCCAACTTGGTTGAAAAAATTAAGCAATTGCTCGGCAGTTATCTATTAGAATAGAGGGAATTAAATATGCAAAGTTTAAATATTAACATTGAAAGCAGAAAAAAAAATAGATTAAATGCTCACAGTAGAATCCAAGTTGCCAGCATAAACAGTCCTCCTTATTTCCTCAATTTTTAAAGGATCCGTGTTGGCTGGCAACGGTGGATACTGTGGTAATCCTAGAGCTGTTAAACGTGGGTCGATTGTAGTTATCACTTGACTGGCTCCAAGTGTCTGAATCTGTTGAATCGGAAGAAGAATCTGTATAATATTTGTGTGTGCAAAAATTTGATAATTAAAAAAGTTTTGGGATTACAAACCTGATTAATTAAATTTGCTGGCATACTAGGTACTGGCTGGGAAATAATTCCAGAGACAGCCGCAGCTGCTGCTTGTGCGAGTGCTTTATCTTCATCAGGGATGTAAGCTATAAACAATTGATAAAGACAAATAACTTGATTAATATAATTACGAATTTAAGCATTACAATTACAAAATGCCCAAATGAAATTTGCTTTATTTGAAGTCTGTGCTCTCTTCAGCCATAAACATATGAATTAATGATTTAAACAATGGATTTAGCAATTATAAAACGAAATACCGCACAACACCTGTTGTCAACATGATTTTGCGATTGATGGCAATATAAATCTAGAGTCAAAAAGTTCTGGCACAAAGCTAATAATTTTGAAAGGCAGGCTGACAAGCATGGGAGCTTTATAATTATAAGTCCGCGTGAAAGCGATTGTACCATGTGCCCTGGCTTGTTTAATTGATCGTTGTTAGATGTTGGTACCAAATTTTCAAAATGACGATTTTCGAACAATGCGCAAACATTAAACTCTGCCACAGATTGGGCAAAACCTCAACAGAAACATATGAAATGTATCATAAAGTTTATGGTGACAAGACAATGTCACGGAGGTCAATTTTCCGATGGCACAAAAGGTTCAATACTCAAGATTCTTTAGACGATCATGAAAGGAGTGGTCGTCCAAGTACAGCGCGGAACTTGGACATTGTGAAACTTTTCTTAATGACAATGCTCTCGCGCACAGATAATTTCTGGTGCAAGAATACCTAGCCAAGCAAGACACTGGCACTTCCTCGACCCCCCTATTCTCCTGATTTGGCCCCATGTGATTTTTACCCGTTTCCAAAGATGAAAGAATTGTTAAAGGGCTGACGGTTTACTGATGAAAACGATGTTAATAAAAATTCGACGATTGCATTGAAAGAGGTTGCTAAAAATTGGTTTAAAAAATGTTTTGAACAATTGTATAAACGCTGGCAGAGGTGTGTTGTTGCAGAAGGACAATTCTTTGAAAATAATAGTGCTTAAACAACATTTTGTGTGTTCTGTTTTCAGTGAGTTATTGTGTCAGTGCCAGAACTTTCTGACTCTAGAAGTAGTTTTTTAAGCATCTATTCAGAAATAAAGGCGCAATTAGCTTTACGTGGCCCAGCCCATCTCGCTAGTGGGCTACTAGGTGCTGAAGTGAGTAGTTTATTGTAAAAAATGTGTCACCAACATTTCGTAGTAAAACCTTAGTTTTCCAAAGGTTTTTCTTCCTAAGTCTTCCTACAAAGCATTTACCGCAGTATAGCAATTGTCCCTCAAACCTGCTCTAGCATTAAGGTGGGTATCCAAAAAAACGAAACATTAGAGAAACATTTTGCCACATTTCGATGATTCTCGATGTTTCGTAGCGATCGCTCGAAAGGCGGTCCGGATCAAAGGAAAAAATGTTTCTTAAATGTTTCGTGACGTACTTGATGACGTAGAGCATTGAACCATGGGGTTTTCATTTTGAAATAAGCCAAGCTCCGCCTTGTTTCTCGAAATGTGTAATAGGTGCGTACACTCGGTTTTTTTTTTGTTGCAATTTTGAATAGTGTTTTTTAAATTTATTTTTGGGGGAGGAGGGGAGATTTTTGGTGACTAACAATCGACATGAAGAAAGGAAGAAATACGGTCGCAGCCGATTTTTAGAGGCACTACACTATCCTGGCATTTGCCTGGAAACAATTCTGAAAACTGAAAAACCACAGTCAAGATAGCCGACCCGACCACTACATAAATTTAAAACCCAGGTCTTCCGATCAAAAGGCTGATAGCGTTACCACCACTCCACCTAGCTTGGTATACTTCACAGGATCTGTCTTATGATTGTGAGTCAGTCAATATAATATAGTCAATACAGTCAATATAGTATTTATACACATGTATTTACGAAACAGACACAAGAAACTTGCATGAGAAAGGATTCAGTGTCGAGTGTCTGCTGTACAGTATCAGTTTGCTGAGAGTGATGATCTGACAATTGCGAATTTGTTGCAAAGATGTACTGAGATGAACACTCAAAAATACTGTGTGGATACAGTTCTAAATAACATGCGTACAACTACGTGAATATATACTTACAATCAAGAAATGGAACCACGATAAACGCTCTGTCAATGAAGACGGTATTTGTTAAATGCTGGGCAACTCCAACACTAACAGGGTCCGAATATTTGACGTAGCATACTTTTGGAGCAAAAGGAATTATATTTTCACTGCAAGATGGAACAAAAAATATTAACTCAGATGCAAACGTTAAAAGAAGAGAGGCAACTGCGAAACCTTTTCACGCGCTTCAACAGTCAACCGTAAAGTACTCACTCTGCGGGAAAAAGATAGATTTCTTCTATCTTGCCTAGAAATCCAAACAACGTGCTCATATGCTCCTTGGTTGCCTGAGGAGCTATATTAGTGATCTGCACTATTTTTGTGCTCATGGTGAGCTTATTTCAAGCCTGGTAAATATATTAAAGACAAAGAAAATTCGCAGTCCATATCAAAACCGTTCGAACAACGCACGTTCAAAATGGCGGCCTTCTATTTTGCCGGCATTCTAGTATATCGATGCAGTATCGATATAAGCATCATAACAAAGTATCGATATTTGACAAAATATTGGAAGATAGTAGTATCGATACTTTAAAATCGATATGGTAGTTTGCGATTTTTTTTTAAATAGTACTTTAATATTGCTACAGTAATGTCTTTTAATTAATTGCTGTCATTACATTATTATTAGCCAATTGTAGCAACCAATAATTGCATTGTCAATGAGTAATATTTGCTTTAAGCTGGATCATGCCTATCACTTTCAATGGGTAAAATTTTAAAACACAATTTCAGCCAAACAAAAAGAGAAATAAAAACAAAAATTGTTTAAAATAGCTTGTTAAATCAGCAAGCGTATGATGATGTCGTTTTTCACTTTGAAATGGTAGATTTTTTTAAATTAATAAACAAGTTTGAAAAATGTTCGTTAATTTGAATTCTCGTGCTGCCTCCTGCTGGCAGCGTGTACAAATTAACGGACATTTTTCAAACATGTTTATGAATTTTAAAAAAATCTACCATTTCAAAGTGAAAAACGACATCATCATACGCTTGCTGATTTATCTAGCTATTTTAAACAATTTTTGTTTAATCTCTTTTTGTTTGGCTGATTGTGTTTTAAAATTCCGCCACTAAGGGAATTTCTTCCATCCGTAAAAATTACCACTGACCTCGATTGGAGAGCAAACCCCGCACCTTATTATCGAGAGGCAAGCACGTACGAGTTTTTATTCCATCTATTTGATTCGGCAAGGCTACTGAACACCCTGAACCATACGATAATCTAGCATTTCACTAAAATAAACACAAATCGCTTATGCATTGTGGGACTGCCCACCTGGAAATTAGAATTATAGTTTTTGGATTTTTTGCTAATTTATAATAGATGGGAAGAGATGTAGGAGTATGGTCGTGGCCAATTTTTATAGGAACTATCATGGCATTTGCCTGGAAACAACTGAAAAACCGCGAAAACTACAGTAATGGTAACCGACCCGGGAATTGAGCCCAAGTCTCCCATATGAAAGGCCGAGAACGTTACCCCACCTAGCTCAGTCACTAAAATACACATCAACCCCAAAATTTGCACATAAGACCGAGATATATACGGTTTTAAGCATCATGGTAGAAAAACTCGTACAATTCTTTTATTCAGTTTCCATTCATGTTTAGGTTACCTATTTTTACAAAGTACGGTATATTTTTATTTTTTTTCATTAAAAAACAGAAGGCAGGGTGCTGGAGGTTAAAATTTCTACAGCTAGGGGTTGATAATACATAATGCAAACTTAATTCCCAGAAACCATAACCAAAAGTATAGCATACGACGTAAAACTTTTATTAAAAATACATATTTAAATATCTGACTAGACTTCCAGCTGATACAAATAGCCATCCTCTCGTCGTAATGGTATGCAAATGGTATGCACAAATGCCGTTTTATCACATTGATTTCTTTGATAGATTCTGAAGTGCAAAACGAGGTATATTAATCGATGCATTAACCCAGCAGCGATAAACAAGCATTTATCAAGAAGTTAGCGGACTTACGGGGCAGCTCTAGAATCCTAAAGGAATGCATCGCTATCATCTGTAATTATGATTAGTTTCGTGAAGGACATTTGTCGTTAGTTTCTCAATTTCTGATATCAACTGCTCAGTTTCTAGGTCTAATTCGGTCGTATCGGGGTTTTCGAAATCATTGTCCCATTCTAAATCGTTGGAAGCTGGGGTGGAATTCTTGTCACCATTAGTCTCTGGCAATACGTAGACACCTAGGAATGATGAAAACATAAAATTACAAGGATCCAGGTCGAAATCTCGATCTTTTTTTCGGCTTAGTAGGGTCACAAATAAAAATTGTAACGGATTTGTAAAATATTGCTTGCCTGCTTCATCCCATTCTAAATCAATCGATGAAGGTGGAGTACTACCATTGTTATTGGGCCAGTCTCTTCCACATATGCTGCTGACATTACTTCCAGTTTCCAGCATGGAACTGTGACCTAGGTTTGATATGGAAATGTTAAGAATTTCCAAGTGAATTCTGATAAAACATATGCTAAATCGTCTTAAATTAATTATCGTTGCTGTTTAAGGATGAATAGAACCCCTTATCCATCCTGGTTGGGACCGGAGATTGGTTGGTTAAGGGCGAGGGATGGTGAATCGGGAGTTGCTCAAAAGGCGGCAGAAATGTATCAATGCAATTTTTGCCTAGTCTGATCATGGAGAGCCATGCTAAGTCAGTATTAGTTGCTTTCCACACGATACTACAAACTCCTAAATGCAATTATTATGACCTTTCAACCCTACTTAACCCCGAACTTTCCCTTCATTCCAAATAAATTCATAATTCAGCTTTCGAATCGCACCCAACAAAACACTAACCAAGAAAGAACCATTAGCGCTACATATCTAAAACCAATGCATGCTGTTTGGTCGGAACCCTGATGACTGGCCACATCTCCTGAGTGATTGCCCCGACCCTTCTCTAAGAATTCGGATAGTGCGCTATGCAATGGATCTGTTGCTGGTTTTATAAGACTCTACCAGCATAGTATACATATCAATTGTACTTTTCAAAACAAAGTAACTTACTTGGTAGGTAAGTACGGCTAGTCAATAGCCTTAATTTGCTTTCATCAATGAAAACTTCCATGTCATCATCGCCGTTACTGTTTCCAAGAAGAATACTAATCAATATCGTAGTCCTGCATGTCATTGATAATAATAACTAGATAAAAATCTTTCAGACCTATTCAAGCAGGTGGCATTTTCTTCATCCCCTGGCCAGGAAGTTGTGCTATCTCTGAAGACTAATTTAGCTGGATTTATAATTTGTTGCGAGTTTGCCAAGCGGGCCACCCTGGATGCTTCCCTTCGTGCCTCAATAAAGGCCTCTTCTTCCAACTCCAGTTCTTCTTCCCTTCTCATGTGCTAATGCAGATTTCCAAGGAATAGTTAAGTATGAAGCACAAATTATGTTCATATAATAAGTATAATTTAAAAAATGTATATCAATTCTTATTTTCAAATATTTTCCATAGAAATATTCCACGAATTTCACTACTTATGACACTTGGAATTTACGCTTCCCAAGGTAAGGTTAAAACTTAACTTACTTTCGCACAATTTTGAAAAGGATTTTTTGATTTAAGTGTAATTTGGTAATGGTTTGATACGTTTGTTGTGCTGATGCAACAGCCTGTTATAGACTATTTAGATCAAAATTATATCAAAGATAAACCTATAAATACAAAAGTTAAATGTATCCAAGAATAGCAAAAATAATCCGGAGTGAAAATAATGCAAAACCAATAATAAAATGCACTTTGCAAAAAAATATCAAATAATAGTGTGCAAAATGAAATGTGATACTCAAATGAATAAAAACAGAAATTAATCTTTATATGATTATGACATCAACATGCGATTTCCAAGCTGCTGAAAGCTGGAGCAATAGCTATTTAATGCGATAACCTTATTTTAAATTTGAGTTAAGGTAATTGGCATGCATACCTCATTGTGAATTTCAACATCAACAATATGCTGTTCAGCTATAAGTTGGGCATACTGCCTGAATGAAACCAGAGTCCTCTCACGTGGTGTGACAACACTGATAACAATTGAGGAAGAACAGTAGTGAATAAATAGAAAGCCAACGGCATGTGCTTTTATGAATACTTTTAATGAGAAAAAATAAAAGTACAAAGCAAAATTGAACACAGAATGAGCATTCCAAATTAAAAAGTAATTTTATAAATTAAAAAAACAAAAAAATAAGCAATCTCTCACAATAATCAAATTGACATAAGCGAACGCAAATTGGGCCCCTACCTT
Organism: Julus scanicus; assembly: GCA_034698625.1. NCBI lineage: Eukaryota > Metazoa > Arthropoda > Diplopoda > Julida > Julidae > Julus > Julus scanicus. The sequence goes on along the minus strand of JAQGBW010001522.1, from coordinate 1,335 downwards.
TTTCCTGCGAAACGACAACATTGAAGAAATGCTAGGGAATAAAAGGACCACGACTTTTAAACACCACGAACTGCAGACATTTGAACGGTTCACAACATTTTTACAGCGATGTACTAGGAAAATTTGCATAAATTTTACTATAAATTTCATTCAAACTAACCTTATGGGCTCCTCGTAAATTGGACTCTGTAAAAATTATCAAATAATGCTTTTTGTCAGTGTAAATAAAAAATACCGTACAATTATAGCAATAATGAAAAACATGCTTACAGAATCCACAAGACTTTCAAACTGTAAATAAATATATTCTGTCTTTATTAATAACAAAAATTTGCAATCAATTCACAAAAAAGTTGAACTGTGCGGTGTTATTTACCTCAACTAAACTTCCTCGGTCGTAGTACTTTGAACGACCAGCTGTTGTCCTAAATTAATGGAAACAAATAAAATAAAACATTGTATTATACGTAATTTATAATTAAAAAAAAACTGTCTAATAACTTGTATACCGATTTAAATTGTTGTAATAATTTAATTCACTAGTCTGATAGACGTACGCACACAGGTATGCCATTCTACTCAAATGGTCAACTAGTAACTTTGGGTTGCAAATTTGCCCTTTACAAAATGTTATTAGACCGATATGGGCCTTAGTTCTATGGACCAGACCATTGCACTAGGCCCAACACAAACAGTACATTCTTTATCACCGAGCTAGGTGGTTTAGTAGTGACGCCATCTGCATGGCAATCGGGAGACCCAGGTTCGATTCCCCACCGGGTCGGCTACCCTGACTGTGGTCTGCCACAGTTATTCCAGGCAAATGCCAGAGTAGTTCCTCTAAAAAATCGGCCGAAACCATGCTCCTTACTCTTTCCTTTGACTTGTGTATACTGGATATTGGGAATATCCCCGACATTGTTTAGGCCCTCTATGACCTTAGTAGTATTTGGGCCTCTAAAGCTCAACCAACCAACCATTCTTTATCATGTGACCAAGGGATTTATAGCTATGTATAATGTTTATTAGTAACTATTAGCCTCTAAAGCCATCTTCAAACATGGCCATGCTAATTATACACAGGGCCAAATAACACATTTTGTAATAGTGCATCATTTGACCTACTATATTCCCTGGAAATGTTACCCTTGGAAACAGTAAAAGGAGGTTAGGTTTATGCCAATTAATGCATATACAGTGGGCAAAAAATGTAATTGCACACCAAATAAAACTTATATTTTTCATAAATAAACAAACGAATTATTGCCAAAACGTTTTCAGACTATTGGTAAAACATTTATTTGCATGTATGCAAAAAAGAAATGTGGAACAATA
>JAQGBW010001521.1:0-25271 GCA_034698625.1 Julus scanicus | reverse complement strand
GACCTCGACCTGGGAGCGAACCCAGCAATTAGGATCGAGAGGCAAGCACGTAACCCACTCGACCATCGGCGTCGGCGAATATTTCATTCTAGAATAATTTTTACGATAATTAATTATAATTTTATGGAAATTTATTATAATATATTTATAGTTATATTAAAATGAAATCTGAATCCAGTTTTTTTCCTAACCTAACCTAACCGGAATATTCGCCTAAGGCATGTCGGTAAAGTGAGACGATACCTTATTATTCTCGGATTTTGTAGTTAAAAAGCATTTTCAGTGTACTATATACTATATGTTTAAAGAACTTCTTCAAAAATAACGAAAAAGGAATGTGGTGTTCAATTTTGAATTTATTTTAAAATGACACTTTTGAGTTAAAAGTGCGATTTTTCTAAGGTAAAAACATATTTTTGCATTAAAAGGGCAATTTTTTGTTGTTATAGAATTGCACCTTTTGTTTTAGAAATGCAGTTTTCTGTTTTAAAAATGCAATTTTTCTGATTTAAAAATATAATTTTTCTGTTTTAGAAATACAATTTTTATGCTTTAGAAATGCAATTTTTCTGCATTTAAAGGTGCAATTTTTCTGCATTAAAGGTGCCATTTTTCTTGGGTAAAATGCAATTTCTATTTCACCTGGGCCAAGTTTTGGCTCTGCATAATAACGGCGATCCTAAATATATACCCTGGTGAAAAAAAAAAGAATAGAGATCTCTATTGGTATCAATAGAACATTTCTATTGGTTTTATTGGTTTCAATTGCTTTCTATGGTTTCCTATTGTTCAGTCAATACAGCTAAGCCATAGAAGTCAATACATCAACCATAGAAAACAATTAATATCAATAAAGTGTCCAAATAACAATAGAAACCAATAGAAATTTCTATTGGTTTCTATTGTTTTTTTTCACCAGGGTATGGCCAAAACAGTCCACCCCAAGATTCTGGACCATATTTCCCCTGCCCAAAATGTGATGACATACACGGCCATGTAAACCATCATTTTTGGAGAAAACTCGTACAAATTTCAGCAGACAGAAAAACTATTTTGGTGAAGAAGAATTTTTCTTTTCATTCGTTTAATATACTGGCATGAGCTCTACAGTATGCAAACCATGAAAAGACTACCATATTCTATATTGCAAACAGAAGTTTCATCACTGCAGCCAATACAAACACACCCAAACCATAAATTTCCAAGTCATTAAGTCATGGTCTTGCTCTTCCATACAAATTCCCCATATAACTTGATTTTTGGCGCTTTAGCTGCACTAAAAACACTATTTTCTTACACCCTGTTGGTTAAGTAGTTAAATCCCAAGCACTCCCAAAATACACTGATCATCGTGGTATAACAGAAGCTACTTTTATGGATACTTAAGGTGTTCGTTTTATGCATTTTAAGATGAATAAGTTAGGATGATAAGAGCTAAGATAATAGGATTATTACTTGAAAAAATACACAATGAAATATCGGTTCTAGACGAAAATATAAAATGACCAATTTTTATCTTTATTTAACGCTTTCAAGCAGATGTGATTAGCACTTGAACTATTTATAAAAGATTTGGTTGAATCATCCAATTTTTCTTTTAATGAATTCTTCGTAAACTGCATTGGACAGATTAGTAAAAGTAGGCGAGTCTGTGATAAATGTTAATTAACGAGGTTTTGTTTTTAATATTCGTTAATGCATTCTTTATCGATTGGAGACATGAATAATAAATTAAATTGTACGACGCCCAAGTTGCAAACAAAACTGCTTTTAATACATGTTAATGCCCATCTTATGTAAATGTCAAGGTTTGATCGAAACGACTTTATATGGTTAGCAAACTTATAAAATGAGATCAAGTTATAAAGGATATCAAGCAATAATTCACCCATATCTTGATCATTATCACCTTGAGCTGCATTCTTTGTATAATGTACACTGAGTCGTAAAAAAGTAGAACCCAATATAAAAAAAAAATCGCAACTTCGTGGAAAATGCTACGATTTAAATGAAATTTGGCACTTGCATATAAAAAATAGTGTAAGAACAAAAAACTTCTTCCGGACATGCGACAAATCTCGAAATTTTCATTTTTCAACAAGAAAAATGCACCGTGCTCGAGAAACAGTTGAACTGCTGAAAAAAAAAAAAAAACGCCACAGTTCATCGAACCAAACCACTGGCCACCAAACAGTCCAGACTTGAATCCAGTGGACTACAAAATTTGGGGAGTTCTCCAGGAAAAGGTTTACAAATTGAGGATTAATAATATCGAACACTTGAAACTACGAATTAAGAAAACTTGGATTGAACTCGACCAGCGTATAATCGATTCGTCAAGCAAAGATTGGCGCGTTGGACTTCGGGCTTGTGTAAAGGCTTCTAGAGAACATTTTCAACACATTTTATAATTTATTTTTGTTCCTACACTATTGTTCTATGTAAGTGCCAAATTTCATTTAAATCGAAGCATTTTTCACGAAGTTGTGATTTTTTTTATTGGGTTCTACTTTTTATGACTCACAGTATATATGTTTGTTTATTTCTTTAAAATTCAATTAACGCTTTGTTAAGTTTCCTTCATTTATGCCTAAAACGAAATTGGTGCGTGACATCCGTGCCAATTTACGAGATATTGGTGCTTTGTTGAACATGGACTATTTGCTACAGTTTCATAACTTGCTATCCCTTCATTACAAACTAATGAAGCATTTCATTAATTTCTTGTATGTGCAACGCTGTGCACTCATTTTCCGCTCGAATTGCAATTGGAGAATGCATTAATAAATTACAGACTGAATTAGTTAGGCTAAAATCCCGTGCGAGTTCATAATTACAACTTGAAAGGAATTACAACGCAAACCGCTAGATAACCACGGAAATAAAGGGATGTTCGGTAAAATTAGATGAACTAAACTTTATAAAAATTGTTACAAAAAGAAATTTTACTCTGGTTTACATCTTGAAAGGAGGTAAGAAATCGATATAAACTTTACTCTAATTTATCTAAACATTAGCTAAAGAGAATGTTCGAGCTAAATTGAACAATTTTCTTAAGAAAACATTGACACGTAATTAACATATACCACTTCTATTAAAGGTATGCAGGTAAAATTGTTTAAAACTACATAGTTAAAATTATCTAACATCTATAAATTATACCCACATTCGGTAAGCAAATAAACTGAACAAATTTTTTTAGTCCATCTTCCAATTTATTGAAAACTGTACATGGTATTGTAAACGGCAAGTGCTTGTGTCATCACATTTGGAAAGAGGGGGAATAGGGTCCAGATTGCATGTGAAAAAAACAATAGAAACCAATAGAGATTTCTATTGTTATTTGGACTCTTTATTGGTTTTAATTGTTTTCTATGGTTCCTGTAATAACTTCTATTGACTTCTATTGACTCCTATGGTTTAGCTGCATTGACTAAGCAATAGAAAATCATAGAAAACCATTGAAAACAATTGAAACCAATAAAACCAATAGAAATTTTTTATTGATACCAATAGAAAACAATGTTCCAAATAACAATAGAAATCAATAGAAATCTCTATTGTTTTTTTTTACCAGGGATACCCAAGAAAAATCGAACCTTTAATTCAGAAACCTTTGAAAATTTGCGTTTTTACCTTTGAAAACTTGTATTTTTACCTTAAAAAAATTTCACTTTTAATGCACATAAATTGCAATTCTAGAGCTTAAAAATCTCCCTTTAAAGGCGAAAATGCAATTCCTGCCCTTTTATATTTCGCCAATTCGGATTGAAATTTGTAAAATTTCTTGGATTTCGGTGGGGGAGGGGGAAGGGTTTATCCCCAATATACACATACGGCCATGGTAAACGGCAAGTAGGAAAAGTCCACTTTAAACTGTCCTAAACTACTCAAGCCGAGAAATTAAAAAAAAAAGTTCGAAAAATGATATCGCCACCATCTAATGTGCATGAATAATTAACGTTTCATTTTATAAAAAAAGGAATGTTAATTAAAGGGTTACCATCTTGCTGGAATATTTATGATGTACATGTGATGAAGTAGTAAAGAGCAACCCTGATATGAAAATTGATTATAGGCACACAGTTTAACGTCGTGAATAATTAATTTCAGCTTAAGTCAACTACTATCAAAAAGCCACAAACATTTTACCCCGCTTAGTTAAACTTAGCACGGGTTACTACGCGAAATATATGACATTAAACAGCTAGTATTAACGTCTCCGCGTTTTATTAACCTATTAACTAAACGATCATCGCAACATAAGACTGATATTACACAATGGTATTACATGTCATCAAAAATAGTTTGTTTTTTATATTATGTTTTATTTTTGTAATTAGCCTAATAACATACTTTTGGATGGTCCTTAACGGGAACTAGTATCTTCACTTGAAGCTTGATAGGTTTATCTTTGGTGACTTCCAAATAGCGAGGATCACTAGGTGCGGAATTTTTCATGGGAACTCCACCATTTTGTAAACGTTCCAGTTCTGTAATGAATAAAATAAAACAATACAATTAATATCTAATGACCGTTTAGATGTCCAGCTCTAGGTAATCAACTAATCAATGCCACCAATTAAAATATATTTTTGGACGAAGTTGTCCAAACCAATGTTTCCTGAATTCTAAAAAAATCTATTAATATATTACATGTTTATTTAAGGTACAAGGGCTTCGGAGTCATGCAATTTTAACTAAATTTCTTCAACGAAAAAAAAATTTCACTAAAGTTTTACAACTAAAAAAATTTTTACCTAAATTTGGTTTAACTAATGATCTACACCTAAATTTACACCTAACCTAACCAGCTGATAGATGTTAGTTGAAAATCTGTTAAGTTGAACATTTCTTAGTTGTAAATCCTTCAGTTGTACCATTTTAGTTGAGTGAATTTAGTTGAAATGGCCTGCTACCAAGGAAGGGGGCTTCATATTCATTATTGAGCAAATACACCAAAATTATATTCGGCCTCTTAAAGTAGGCAGCAAACTATACAGGTGTAAATAAATTGTTATATACAGGTACAGATGAAATAAAGCACTAATGAAACATTTTATATTGTAGAGCTATAAAACCACAAACTAGGACAATTTCACAAGATAAAATATAATTAAAAACTTAAGTTTAAACTGCTCTAGTCAACAGGATTGCCACTACTGTACGTAGAACAATTATTTCAAGCATGCCCTTAGCTGGGATAATTATCATGGTTCAAGACTTCAGGATGGAATCATTAATAACATTTCTTGATCCACACATGAAACTACTGTTTGTCATTAATTCATCATCATCACAGACCAAGGGATCAACGCCCGTTGCTGTCTGATGCCCATTTCACCAAATCTCTGCAAATATCTGTCTTGTGCTAAATGGTGTAGACTGTTGACTTAATCTGTAGTCATTGATTACTTTCCATCAATATCTTTCAGAAGCTATTACATCTTTCAACCATAATAACTAAGAAACATGAAAAACCTCTCCAACTTGCACAAAGTAGAAGACTGAAAAATCTAATTAAGCACAGCTAATTCTCAGATTACAACTGTTAAAATCACTTCAAAAAAATGGGGACGCCTGCTTTCAATATAGTTACAAGAAGAGTCAGTCAGCCTGATTTTACGTCAAAGCTCATGTCATTCAAGAACGCCACCAATCGGACGACCTTAAAAGTGATCTAAATTTGACTTCAACATCACTTTGAGAGCAATTAAACATGATCTTCAAAGAATTTCTTTTTTTTCGCTGTCTTCCGCGTAATAAAAACGCATTGATTGCTTGTTTCTACGCAATGACATACATCAGAAACCCAAATTTAATCCAGTGAACAGAAAAAGTTTGGCATAAAATTTGTCACCAGATGTGCTCGACTCGTGAATTTGTTTTAAACCTAATTTCGATTGGCAATACTCCAGAAAACTCATGTTAAAACGGAGACAAGAACTACTTAGTAAAAAGCTCTTCATTAAGGAATGATAAAGTGAAATTTCAACATTTTTATAGATGAAAATTGACAATACCATTCCTTTTAATTTTTGTAAACATCAACACTGTCACATGCAAAGCTAAGAATGCAGACAAAAATGACACTGATATAATTTGTATAGTACAATGGAAACCTCAAAAGTATTTGTATAAAAATTCAACAAGACCCACACATTAGCTTGATCAGATTAGCCCATTGAATTTTAAAAATTCAGATATTTACTTAATCGTCCCTTAAGTTATCCCAATTAATCGTTCTGCAGTACTTAAACTATGTTTGTTTTGTTTGTTTGTTTGGTTGATTTTTAACGTTGGCCTATTTACTAAAACTATGGATATGCTCACAGGATTAATACAATTGATAATTGCCTAGTGCCAAAATTAGTTAGAGTAGTTATCTATCCATCAGCAGATTAATTGAATGGGGCACTGACACTACAAATAAATGAATTTTCCTTCCAATCATGTTTGGATTAAATTGCAGGCCTCAGCGCTCACTCAAATTCACATAAATGTACTTGGATGGTGTGGTTAAAAAAAAGCAAGTTATCAAACGTTTGAATAGTTTACGCATGCAGCAACACTCAAGGGATCTAGACTCGTGAATAAAGTCGCCAGGGAGTTAGCAAAATGTCGTACGAAATTAAGTTATGCATGAACTCATTATATATTTCATTCTAAAATGCAATAACTAGACCAATGCCAGTCATGTCAGTGGCATCAACCCCATTTCACAGTTTCGTACGAATTGCATATTCGACGATGGCCATATTTCAGGATAAAAACCTTCTTTCGTAGCACAATTCGTGAAGATGAAAATAACCAATTCTAGAAAACCGATGCATATACAGTATGCTCACAGAAAATAAAAAACTTTTGGGAAATAGGAAGATATTTTGTAATTCTGTAAATATGTTATGAAGGAAAATCGCTTTAAGAAAGAAGAAGATATTTCTGAAAATATACTGGATACATCTTAAATACATTTGAAAAAATTATACTACTTTTCACAAAAATATGTGATAATCAGTGATAATCAAAGCTTTTAAACAAAAATTGAATAACTACAGTTGTTGTAAGCATATGAGCTGTAAACAATGGTATTTTTGAAAACAAATTAAAACATTACAAATTGTATTTTAGCAGAATATTCATTGAAAAATGAAACTCAAATATGTACGTGATATTTTAAGACTTATTATCACAACGTTGTCTCAAAACGTAAAGTTATGGAAACCTTTTGAAAAAATGCAGCTTTACGTACAAATATTAAATTTGATTTCAGTTATTACTTAAAGCCTTGTATAAATTGTGAAAATTTGTTGTAAACATTGCGATTTTTGAACAGACAGCTTAAAAGATTACAAATCGTAATTTATTAAAATATTCTATGAAAAATGCAGTTCCAATCTGCACGTTTTCATGTTACCAAGTGTTATTAAAAAAACTTCTTGTACATTTATAAACAATCAAAGCGAAAGTTGAGAGTTTCAAAATGTACAGTTTCTTTTGTATTTCTGTGACAACTCGTTAAAATTTTTTACAAAAAATAAGAAAAAAACGTTGCCACGTTGACAAATCGATCCTTGGGGGAGTGTTGTTCCTTCACATTCTTCTCAGTCCTCACAATGAATAACGACAATGTGATTCTGGTTTAAGGGTTTAAAGTTTCCTAAAACACTCCAATAACTTAAAATAAAGTACTGAGTGCAGTGACGTGTCGGCCTAGAAACGACAATATACAATCTGACAACGCTAAAAATGTAGCAAAAACGCGACAAATCGGTAGGCGTAATCTATATCAAATTGCCAATTTTTATACTAGAAAACGTAGCAAAATATAATACGTCAAGTCTAGACAATGAGTACTGTGAAATTGTCTTAATCCACATTACTAAACCTTCAAATATACCATTTTTAGTTAAACACCTGCTATTATGCTGATGAAATTCTTCTTATACCTTATAAAAAGAATTTCATCATCATAAACTCTTCCTGCAATTTTGGACAAAATATTTCATATAAAATATGGTAATTAAAATGGAGCTGGAACATTTTCCAATGTGTTTTAACTGGGTCATTAAGACTTAAAAATTCGATGAAACATTTGAGCACAATGCATCTTAAAAGCGCATTAAATTCCGTTTTATTAAATTTATTCAATAAAACGCTATGCCATGTTTAAACTCCGTGCAAATATCCATTATAGCACTGTGGGAGTAATTCTCTAATGCAAAAGACTGAACCAATTGAAAAGAGGCTCACAGAATTTAATTTCATGCTTAGAAAGTAAAACAAAGATTTGCATTTTGCCTAAACGCGATGCAGGGATTTGTTGCACTTCAAAAGATGAGAATATAAAAAAGCCAGTCAAGAAAAACAAAAGAAGAACAGAAAAATCCTAAAATAAATATCCGTTGTATGTATATACGTACACATCTGAAGAGTGAATATGTGAAGCATTGAAGAGCGAGGTTTTAGCTCCAATCAGAGCTAATGGAAATTTCTGGCATTTGAATTTCATTGCTCGCTTTCTCAACACCAATTCAAATAAAAAGAAAATCCTGAGTTAATAAGTCTTGTCATCATAGATCACTTTTTTCTTGGCTCTAGTATATCTCTCGGTATACAATATTGTAAGTTTCCAAAACTCGAAAGTCAAACAAACGGAGGCAATCCGCCAACAGCTGATGATTCATTTTCATCAACAATTTTTTGGGGAACACAGTGAAGAAAATAATTAGCCTAAAGAAAAGTGTCGATGAAATGTGCAAACAAGCTGAAATTAATAACTTCAGTATACAATTTCTACCCGTAAATCATCGCAAACTACACAAAATAACAAAATATAAACTCGAAACTAAGACGAAAAACCCAAACAAATGACTTGGGAATAAATGTTTGGTATGGTATGAAAATAAAGTTTTTTAATTCTTAAAAAGATTTGTAATTAAATTTTGTTTAATCAAAGTATATTTATTCGTAGCTTCCGACTTTGGATTAATTTACTTATTCAAATATACTTTATATTTCGACTTTGTTTTTCTGTTTTATGACGTGGATTTTAATTTATTTGTAATCATAAAAAAGCATCTTCTAACAATTTTTCAACCATCTTCAGCTCATGGCACACTAAACAAGGCCTAAAATTGTCGCGGCACACCGGAATGCAAAGCGAAAATCTGACACCACAACAAAACCACATTCCAGCAACACACAAAGGATATTTTCATAGACTTATATGTTTTGGTATCAGAAATTCAAGGCATCTTTTGAAACCAAAATTCTTGAAAAAATAGAATTGTAGTATCTGTTTTTCAGCAATTTTTCAGCTCAAAGATAATATTGAAATAAATAAAAATTAGGTAATAAGTATAAAGATTAGGAGAATATAAACAGCACATGGAAAAAAGGATTGTTTTTTTTTCATAAAATCAAAGTTTACATTAAATCTTTTCAACACAGTTTGAAAAATACTGACTTAAGGGATGAAAAGCATAGCTGGTCAACATATTTTTACATCTAATAAATCTGGATTTATTTGCGCATAAATGCGGTTGTGATGATAAAATATGTGGAATTCATACATCCACAAGTGATAAACCATCTAAGAGAGCAACTAATTCTGAAGAAAAATATACTAGTACTAGCATCTAAGAAAATGCAATTTGAACGAAATTGGTTTATTTTTATATGCTTCTCCCTTTAACGAGGATAAATCTTTGGATGACAATGTGAAAATCAATAAATGCTAGATGAAGCGATGAAAATGGAAATGCAGACAAAAAATAATCTCACTTGTTTGGAAAATATATGCCATGAAAATAAACAGAAAGGCGGCAAGCGGCATTCTAGCTTCACATAATCCAAACCATTTTATTCAAAATTATCCCCGATAAACATCCTTTGATGGATTCATAAAACCTCATCTAAGTCGAAATCGCGGCGCACCAAACCCACCATCACGAGATGATATCATAAACCGAGGTCGTTTTTGCTGAATAACATTTTCAGCAATCTTTGAAATCGCCAAACTTCTATAAAATATGTGAAATATTATAGCAAAACTTGGCTCCCTGAATCAGAATTAGATATTGACTTTGCTAACGAGTTTTAAACTGTTCTCCCATAAAGTTCTCTACAAAAACATTCCCCATACAGAAAATAAAAAATTTCATTCCAATTGTGCAGATTTGAAACAATAAAGGACTTGAACAAACTTATCTTGAATAAATTTACTAGTGACACAATTATATTTCGAAAGTTTACATTTATGAAACATTGAACAGAAGTCCAAATTCCAATTTCAATCCACTAGAACCTGGTATGAAATTTTCATTTCACTTTGTTATTTGTTCGTATTCCATCTGATGAACTTTCTTGAAAGGGGCGTCTCAACTTACCACGATGACAAAAGCAAAGATAGTAGCAATGCCAAGGAAAAAGTTACCCAAGTTAAACATTTCACGAAAGCATTCCAGTAGCGGTATGTGATATATCCTATTGTTATCGATGACATCACTGCTGCCAAACATAACTTCCCTGTTGCAAATGGGTCATATAAGCTTTCGTAACGTTTTCCTTTTATAATACTTGTCCAGCTTTGTTGTAACTATTCTGAGATTCATAATGTTTAATGAAGAATGCAAAAAAATTCAGACATAGACCGTTAAGTAACAACATATACATTGCAATTGATTTCAAATAAACAGTGAAATGCAATTATATATAAAATTTCAAATGTATAAGTCGACACCAACGTGTTAGTGTATATATATACCATACTTAAAGCCGGATGCACGGAAACACAAAACACGGAAACACGAAACACGGAAACACGAAACACGAAAACATGAAACACAAAACATCAAAAATGTTTTTAGGAGCAAACTTCCAAAAGCAGATAGCCCAACTGTCCAAGTGAAAAGTTCGTTTGAGTACCCCCTTATTGGGACGGAAATTTGGTACGTAAAATTGTACATATCAAAAACATGTTTTCGAAAACCTTGTTTTTGCTCCGTGGTTTTGTTGGTGTGGACTAAGCTTTAGGCAATAAGTTACATCTATTCTGTTTTTAATCTTACAATTTCGTCTAATGCAAGTTTTGTTAATTTCAATTTCTTTTTATGAAACCAATGAAATAAGTGTCTGCTATTGTGTATACTATCAATTGCAAGTCAGCCTACTTGTACATGTATCTATCAGGCTAAACCTATGGGGGAAAAAATCCATAGAAATGCATCACATTTAATACAAAATGCAAAAATATATGACCCAAAGAAGGGCTTGCAAGTTGCATTAGACGATTTTTTCCTTATAAAATCGACTGTGACAGTGCATTCAATGATGCAGAATCAGATGTAATTTATGCAAATTTACGTGCCGTCGTCGTGCATGGAAATACTATAATCTAATTTTTGGCTTCAGAGAACATTTTTGCTGACAAGAATTTTTGCTTGAAAGCATCTGAATTCAGGTGCCATCGTGAAGCACTTAATTACAAGCACAGTTTCCAGACATTCATAAATATTTTTTTGCAATAAGGCATCAACTCATAATATGAGAAACGCGAGTATCAATAAAGTAGAATTTTCTTTATACGCATTTAATGCTTGAATCAAACGAAATTGAACTTATGATGCAACTCAATTATGGATATCCACCTACGAAGGTTTACGGTACAAAAAATGTTCGTATGCACAAAAGAAATTACAACGCCTTCATATCTCTGAGAATTGAAAACATCTTGCCATGAAAAAAAAAGGAAGTTTAATATAAATTCTGCGGAATTCATCAGCAATAAAAGAGGATATTTTCACAGCATTTTCATAAATCAAATAACTGCATCGTGGTTTTGTTAAACACATCAGAATTCTTAGAATCTCAAATAAAGAATGTGATACCATTGCTTATTGAGAATTATGTGTACTAGAATATATAGTCATACGAGGAAATTCTGTGTTAGAAATGGCAAATTAAATCTAATGTTGTGGTTCATCACTATGTCGCGATATATATTCCAGTAATCTATACATGTACATCTGCAATTGCAGTGTTTGATAGTTAAATTATTGATGGATTGACCAATTAAGGTAAATATCTGGTCCATTTTGACCATATATGACCCATTTTGGAAATTTTACAAATTTCAAACCGAAATGGCAAAATGCAAAAGGGGAATTTCACTTTTGCATTTAAAGTGTGACATTTCTGCTCTAGAAATGGACTAAGGTAAAAACGCAAATTTTATGCATTAAAGGTGCACGGGTTCTTAGGTAAAAAATGCAATTTCTTATTTCACCTGGGCCAATAATGACCCAAAGTCTACCCCAAAATTCTGGACTCATACATTGCCAACTGGGAAGATTAAGGGGGATTACAACCCTATCCCTTTCAATGGGTCAAATTTACAACGACACTCACAGCAAAACTCACAGCTTAATAAATTAGCAAGGTGCTGATCGTGTCATTTTTTACTTTAAAATAGTAGATTTTTTAAAATTAATATTTACTCAATTATTATTTGAATTCTTGCACTCACAACTTGCCTATCTCATGCTGCCACCTGCTGGCAATGTGTGCAAACTAACGAACATTTTTCAACCTTGTATATTAATTTTCAAATAATCTACCATTTCAAAGTAAAAAACAACAAGATGAGCCCCTTGCTGATCCATCAAGCCACCCCAAACTATTCTCATCCCCACCCAAACCTCCCTCATTCAACTGTGAGTATCTTTGCAAGCCCGACTCAATGAAAAGGATAGGGTTGTGATCCCGCTTAAATCCATTCAAGTCGATACTGCTTCCTTAATAAAGTAAAAAAAGCAAACAAAATCTATTAGAGAAAGTCAAATAAGAGGAAAGTAAAAGGAAAGTTAAAAAATTCTAAACATAAAACTTTGCATTTTAGATTACTACACGACATTGCATCTATTCTATTGAAAAGGTTTTAAAAGTATCCTTCCCGAAGACATTATCCGTTGAAAAGCAAAAAAAAAAAAAGAAAATCAACCAAACTATGCTCTCAATGTCGATAGCTCTGAGCGATGGCAACACATGTCTAATGCAACAAGCCTATGGAAGAAAAATGTTTGTTCCGTGTCAACTATTTTTCCAGTGTTATTTGGTATGCTGACTAAGGCCCTAAGTTAAATTGAATTGATTATGACCTTATTTTCCGAGGAGGAAACGAGAGATTCAGCCAATGGGGATTACAGAAGGAAGGAATCCCTAATTCACTTTGTTTGTCCTGGGCGACTGCAGCGCCATTTCATCAAAAGCATACAATAGTATACATCCTGTCATTTTGTATGAAATTTATAGTGGAAGAGAAATACGATCATACATAAAATATGTGGACTTGCAGTTATTGGATTTCATAGTGTCATTTTTTGCCAATATTTTTCAGATTTATTGAGAAACATCGATCATGTGAGTGACTCCTACTGGTGTTTACAGACGGGCGTGCAAATAGGGATTGAATATCAACCTATTCTGTTGCTGGTGCAATGTTTCGACATGGTGATACAAGTAAAGATGTTCAATCGTTATATTGATCAGTGGGATCAGATATACTCAAATTTTCATCCAACTTCTTAGGTACAATGAATGGAAAGAAAAAATCCTCCGAGCAGTGATTTTCCGCTAGTGAATATTCTATAAACAAAAATACATCCAGAAGGAGAAAAGATGAATAGCGAAAGGTGATGGTTGCCAAGATGAAATTTATAATACAAAGCATTTTTTTTTCTCACATAGAAAAATGTGGGCTACGCCTGGGATGAGTCGATGTTCAAAAACTGCATCCGAGTAAAAATAAACAAGATTACAGAATCCTTTTTTATGTTTGAAGGAGAAAGGGAACAATGGGAGGAAAAATATAAAGGCGAAAAAAAGATTTTCAATGACTTCCAATATAGTGATTGACGGCCTATCCCTTGAAGAAAAAAAACAGTTTTAAATAAAAGTGAAATATGGAGCCATCAGAGTGAAATCCTATATCATGGATTATAGGATTTAAAATTTCACAAAACGGGGTTTTCAGAAAGCCTCTGACATAGTGTTGAATGACGTTCAAATTTCAAACGCGCTTTTATTGAACAAACTTGCACGTTTTATAATAAAACTGGGAAGGTTGAAAAACATGATAAAAAATACCAACTTTTTATTCTAAGATTAGGCAACAGTTGTTACACATCGTACGAGGGAACCAAATCGTTCAACCATAGTTTGAACACGATGCAATATATTGTTAACATTAGCCATTTTATAAGACTATAAATTAATGTTTATATGACGTCTATCTGTTCAATAACTATTCTAAGATTTAATGACGAAAGTTAAAATAAAAATTGCGTCTAAGGGGCTATTCAAAAAAGACGTCCTCAAGAGGGGGTAGCAATTGTGGACTTCCATTAATATTGTTATTTTTAAGTTCTTGGATTTTCTGTTTAATTAAGTTTTAAAGGTCTTTTAGCATTAATGTTTATTCTCCACTGGGGGGAAAGCGCCGTTATGGGAAAATGGACACCTGAAGAAATGTGTTCCCAGTCCCAAATGTGCTTAGTTTTTTAAAATCTAAGGAAAGTCAGAAATCATGCCTAACTTTGTGTAAAACACTAATTTGATGCTGGAATTTCCCTCGAGGTCAGGAAATTTCCATCTATCAGAACAATCTGGAAACATGTCATGGAACTGGTAGCGAGTAGTGCTTGGAAATTCATAGGATGGTCTTTTTTGAACACCCTACTTTTCAAAAAAAAAAAAAAAAGAAAAAAAAAAAAAAAAAAAAAATAACGTCTAAAGGTGTGATATTGGCTAAAATGGACATCATTTGGATAGGAGGTAAGGGGGAGGGGACAATTGTAGAAGGAATTTCGGGGACGTTATTTTCGAATGGCCCTCTAAGACAATGTTTTTGAAATTTATTCTACTGACGGCACCATCCAAAACTTAACCATTTTTGTCGCGGCACACTAAATAAGGCGCTACAAATTGACATGGCAAATGAAAAGTTTATTAAAAAGAGTCTATCCATAAGTTTCTCACTGAAGTAAATGACAATTACCACCATTTGTAATATTTTCTAACTTACAATTAGTACCTCCACAAACTTCTGCGGCACACCTGTAGACAATTCACGGCACACCAGTTAAAAAAAACACTGCCTTTTACAGCAGTTTCAGGTAAGCCAATTTGTGTCCTTGCAATCAATATTCCACAACTTTTCTAAGATATTTGCAATACTCATGAATGTTGTAAAGAAAAATTAATTATTGTATCTTGGATAAATGTATTAGCAGATGAACTGCAATACATGTGTAATGAAAAAGATAAAAGTGAATCGGGCACATTGATTTACTTCCATTACGGTTAATTAAGTAAAGTAGCAGAACGCATTAAAATTCCGATGGTCTACCGGTGCCAATGTTGTTAAGAATCTTCTTTAATTAAAGCTTGCTTATCGAAAGATGGCAAAGAGACATGTTATTGGTTGCTTGGCCTTGAATTACAGTTTTCATCGTGAAAAGCAAATGCATTTAACAATTGGAGAATGCTTAGCAATAATTTATCAGTAGCAGTCATGTTTGCGGCATGCCAAGACGCATTTTTTGTACCTTAAAGCCACTAAACAAAGTATTACAGTATAAATTATTAACGATGAGATCTAGCAAATCACCATGGAGTAAGAGAAAGTTCATGTGGTGGATTATAATGTAGGAAGCGTGTGGCGGTTCTAATTATACCCAAGTACATAAAGGAAGAGAAAATAAATAAACATTTGATCCACGTATTGAATGTAAAGCCTTCATAAAAGAAGTATTAGTAATTGACGCGGAAATAGACAACAAAGTAAAATACCTATAATATAAAAAGCTGACTTCTAAGCAGTAAGTAATCCACACAATTATATTGATTTATTGTCTAATTGAAATCTCTGTATCTTAAAATCTGCGTCTTAAACTTTTACTGAAATAATAGTAATGGAATATAAATTATGACCCAAAAACATAACAGAAGTACTCGCATGTTATTGCCAAGTTCACAGAATTTTAACAAAAATGTTCTACAGCTGAACACGAAATATTTCAGTTTCAAATCAATCTCGCTGTTTTAGATTCTCTAAATATTGAATTAACTACATAAAGCATTGAGGCATTTGACGTGCAATTAGAGTATTGAAAATAAGTTATTTTTTTGAAAATCCAACATTTTGAAATATATGATATGATATATTTCACACAATTATATTGGTTTTGTGTCTATGATAACTTCAAATTGAAATATCTGTATCGATCGAGTCTTAACATTGAACTTTTAATGAAATAATAGTAATGGAAAATACTAAATTATGACCAATAAAAAGAGAAGTACTCACATGCTATTGTCATTTAACAGAATTTTTACAAAAATCTACTTCACCTGAATATGAAATATTTCCGTTTTAAATAAATCTCGTTGTTTTAGATTCTCGAAATTTGAATTAACTACATATAGCATTTAGGCATTTGACGTGCAACTTGAGTATTGAAAATATGTCATTTGCCGAAATTCCAACATATTGAAATATCTGAAAATTGTATACTTCAAAAATAAGAAAATAAATAGCAAAAAAATCTAACATGTTTCAGTGCACACTGTTAGTTTTATGCCAGGGATTGCGAATAGCAAGATAAATTTACGAATGGATTAATAGGTACCTAGTTGAACCCTGGATGAAATCGATTTTTACGAAATAAACACGAATTGACATTGAAGAAATATAGCATAGCACATTCAGGTAATGGCATTCTCTTTAAAACAAAAATGTATTACCAATATCAACGGCCATTTTTATTTCTTATTTCAGTATAAACTTGATATTAGTATTACAGATCCCGTCCATTAATTACATCCAGTACATGTATTTGTTGCATTTCCGTATAAGAAGATTTTTGTTCCTACACTATTGTTCTATGTAATTGCCAAATTTCATGAAAATTGAAGCATTTTTCACGAAGTTGTGATATTTTTATTGGGTTCTAAATTTTATGACTCACAGTGTATATGGGCAGATATGTTTAAATGTCATACAAAGATATTATGCCCAAATAAGCTTAAAATCCGGTCTAGCCATATCTAGAAAAAGTTCATAGATGTCCATTTAAGATCCACAATTGAGTTAGTTACATCCAGTACATGTATTTGTTGCACTTGTGGCTTTCTTGTGCGCGTGATTGTGCGCTATGTTTTTTATTTTTCTTGTGCCCAATGGGCGAATTGCTGTTGAGTGTATCGTCACCACATTTAACATAAATAAATAAATAAATATCCGGAAGAAGAGTTTTGTTCCCACACTATTGTTCTATATGTAAGTGCCAAATTTCATTTAAATCGAAGCATTTTTCACGAAGTTGTGATATTTTTTTGGGTTCTACTTATTATGACTCACAGTGTATATGGGCAGATATGTTTAAATGTACAAATGGCCATGCAAAGACATTATGTCCAAATAAGCCTAATATCCGGTCTAGCCATATCTAGAAAAAGTTCAGAGATGTCCATTTAAGATCTATAAATGAGTTTTCCACTTGGGTAGTGACAAATGGGCAGTTCCGAATACATTTTAGTAGTCTTTTTTTCCACATTGAACCGTTGAGATCATCTTTGGATGTTCTCTAAGACAAGCACGCAGAGCTGTAGATAGAATGGCTAAAAACTCTTTTTTTCTGAAAAATTAAGCCAGGTTTGAAAGCAAGGCTAATGAAAGCTGGAGGAGCGATGACGACGATGATGTCGTGGCTTAGGCAAACCTTTTCCGTCGCCAAAGCCAACCATCATTCTTCTTCTAGAAAAACTAATGTGTCAATCGCAATTCTGTGCAAAACCATCCTTGTATATCAAGTCTATATCCTCGCCTCCATTGTATCCTTTCGTTGTACAGCCATTTAAATTGCGAATTCGCAGCTCTAGTCATCTAGTAGCGTGTAACATCCATCAGTTGACAGGTGTCGCCGTTCAAATTTATGTCGCTGCTAGTTGCCAATGGCGGCCGCCTAAATGATTGATGAGGAGATGTCAAAACAAGGGTACAACTTACAACTTCTTCGCGTTCCTACATAAAACACGCAAATCCTTTACCTCCAATGCTATCAAATGTTTGGCCACACATCTTGTATCTCGCAACTACCAAATTAAATGCTGTAACATTCTTATTCTTTAATTAAGTAACAATCATATTAATTAAAGTTGTGTAATACTTTAAACAACGAATATTGCGATTCCTACATACCTTCACTGTCATTCATGTGAATATCAATCATTTTTGTGTAAAACTATAGTCGAAATCCAGACATGAGTGGGGTATTTGGAGCTGACCAAATTTTAACTTTCTGCAATTTTGATAATTTTATTCTGTATTTTGTTATTATTTAACTCGCAAAGTAGGGACCAACGTGTTATTTTGTTGTTGTTTAAATCAGCTGACAACCTTGTATTCTGGGTATATTCACGTTTTGAGTATACCAACTCCATATATGGGCATTAAGCGCCATATATAGCTACAAAGGTATGTGACATACAATGGCATTGTACGGTCCTATATCATTTTTTCAATACTGAAAATGTACTGGCCCAAAATGATGGGGTAATTTTGAGAAACAAATTGATGAGAATGCCCCTGTACCTTTTAACCAGAGAGTAAAAATGGCGCCATATTCGAATAGAGAAAGACGATTCTATTTGACCTGGTCAATTTTGGGGCATAATTATTAAATACTTTTTTCAGAATTCCAGAAAAACACCAAAAACTGGCTTAAAATATCCACATTTTATGGTATTTAAACAGGGCAAAATCCCTCACAGTAATGTTTAACAACAAAAAGTCTAACTTGACTGAGGTTTTCACAGGCAAATGGTGGGATATGGTTCCTCTAAAAATCAACCGCCACCGTGATTTTTCCTCCCTTCCGATTTATTACAATTATCAAAAATATACAAGCCCAAATGTACCATAATTCAATTTGCTAGGTAGACTGAGCCCCACGTGGATACTGGTTTAGGAATTTTTATCTGGACGTTGCTTAGTCCGTGCACACAGCACCCCCTGGTGGCGTATGACACCTAAGCATTACAATTCCATGCAACATGGGACCATTCTTTAACAATAAAAGAGGCCATTGCGAAGGCTTGCATTACGTGAAAATCGATACGTCCTGCTGTGTTTTTAGAATCTAAAAATGGACGCTTCTGGAGAAAAGGAATGTGGCCTTGTTGGAAATGAAATGATAAAGGAACCATACATCTCCAAGAGGTGCTGAAACGGCATAAAGCTAAATATTTTAATTTTGTCAGTTTTGTTTAAGCATAAGTGTATATCAAATATATATTTACTCCAGTTTTAAATATGGAATTTTTCATGCATTCTTCAAGAATCCAAGAATTTGCCACGTTCCTTGGCAGGTATGGAAAAACCTGATACTGTTTCCAGTCATTCATACTGGTGATCCGTCAAAAACAAGGGTTAAATTTAGAACTGTTGACGCGTTGCATTCAGCAGTAGTTTTTGTTATATCTTTCCTTTCGACCGCCTCCAGTAATTTTAATTTTAAATAGCAAAATGGGAGAATCTGAGTTGAGAGATCGATATGGGTTAGAAAAAGAAAGGGAAAACTGTGAAAGCTATGAAAATTCATCGCTTGAATGAATACGTGACTAGCATAACAATATAGACTTGTAATGGTTGCGACATAAAACTCGACAAAAAAAGGAGACCATTCCGACCACATCTATTCAAGAGATACGTGGTGAATTTTTGTAGAAATCAAGATTCCACTGATTATCTCATAGATTAGTATTGAGCCAGCTAAGTGTCAGCTATACACCTGAGTAATGTGTGATTGCCAACAAGTTGGTTTTTTTTCTAGGGGCACATGTACATTTAAATTCAAATAACTATAAATACTCTAAGCTTTGAAATAAGCAGACGCTTAAGCTGTCATTGCTAAAAGCTCACAAGTTCAGAAAGTCTAAAATTAATGGAAGTTTCTGAGCAGACGTTTAGCAGTTATTCTGTATAAGTGCATATATTTCAGCCATTCTAGACGCTATTTACATTAACGCCTAGATAAATAACAAGTTTCTTAAAATGCCGGCGAATAACTCTTTATTACCGTGGTCCAGACATGACGTGTAACTAACCCTAATCGACAGCGTTATATTAACCCTTATGAACTAGACTCAAGCATTATATCTGCATCAGGGACATGTACATGAATCAGCGGTAATGAGCTCGTAAACAGAAAATTACTGTCTGTTGCCTGGATCAGTAATTGTAGGCCAAAAACGATGACCTGAGATCAGAAGGTGATCGGAAATAAGGATTGCACATTACATTTTAAAACGGTTACGAAAATTTGATAAGGGCTAAGGGCTAACATATATTTTTCTCTACTTATTTCACTCCATGATGTTTTGACGGTAGTTTTCTGGTCGGCATTTCGTAATTAATACATTGCACCTAAATTCATCGAGCATTAATTTCAAACATGATGCCAAAACCACTGCTGATAACTCGAGGGGAAAATTAGCAAAAATCCTCATCTGCATAATTACTCGAAGTTAAAATCTCAATTCAGTCATGTGCACCTGGCTGTGAAAAAAACAAGTATCGGTGGTATTACATCACCAAGGCAACAGAAAAGTTTACAATACTGTAAGTACATGTACATGATCAATGGCTTCATGTAGTCGTATATTTTCAAATAAATCAGCACAATTTAAATGCATTTCTTAAAAGAATTTGCCTGTCTCTACATTGGAAGAAAAATTAAAATAAGCTCAGCTCAGCATGTTATATAACAATTATTTTAACCTAATGAGTCTCTGTATGAAATAAAGTTTCCTGATACATAATGTGTAGTCAAAAATAGATAACGAAATAGAGAATATCCTTCATATTGTGCTCTGATTTAT
Source organism: Julus scanicus (assembly GCA_034698625.1). NCBI lineage: Eukaryota > Metazoa > Arthropoda > Diplopoda > Julida > Julidae > Julus > Julus scanicus. The sequence goes on along the minus strand of JAQGBW010001521.1, from coordinate 4,328 downwards.
TAATGTTATCAATTAAATTATAAGATATATCAGCAATCATATATTTTCAGATAAAATTGTCAAAGACAACATCTATAGACAAATCAGTATTTTACGATTTCATACAATCCCTGGTGATATGAAATCGTTCTTAAAAATCAAATATAACATGAGCTTTGTTTTGATAGCACTTCAAGAAGTAATAAAAGATTCAATAGACAGGATGCACTGTTGCTATTTCCAAAAGTGAAACCATCAAAAACACGCCATCCAGGAAGAAATCTATTTGATAAGCTCACAAACAGGACAAGAAAAACCATTACATATTTTCTTTATCGATATTTGCCATCAATTTAAAAGCATCTCGTGATCCAGCAAACAAGAAACTGTCTGCACCATTTTACTAACCATCAAGTTCTGATGGAAGCAACTGTCAAGCACATGGGTTTGGTCAGCAAAGGGTCAAAAAAGGCTATTGGGGCAGCATCTTTAAGAATGACCACAGGTTCTCAGATCGCCCATCAGCATCAGAAAAGGATTTTCTTTTTCTTTTTTTCCTCACCATTGACATCCTAAGTTAGTTGATCGTCGGTCATGCCTTTCTTTGACCCTTCAAAGCGTGATTTCCCAACACATTGGCGTTGATGAAGTAGTGGTCAACGCGCAAACAGTGGCAGCGTCACGGCGCAATAATCACCGGAATCGGATCCACTTAGCGCGTTTGCCTTGCACTCACTCCTTAGATTCACTTTGGTGATATAAGATTGATATATACACGTTCACACAACATTATACCGACTCGCCCACGGCTTAAACCGCAAGTTTCCAAAGCACGTGGGCTTCCCCCCGATATTACACCATTGTTCTCCCCCTGACCACTGTCCCCCTGTCTCAACCGCTCGGTTGACCAGAAAAGCCATTCTTCACCAATGCCAGTCCACGACATGGCGCATAAGAGGACGTTCAATAATGTCATTAATGATTCATCTAAAATGAAGTCGAGGAGAATCTGATCATTGCAAAAAAAAAGAATGGAAAGCTGAGTTTATTTGGTGTTCGATGGTAGCTAGGGAGAACACACTACAATGTGCAGTGTGCAGTCTGTAAGTGTGCCACGGAAGTTGAAGGGATGGTTAAAATATTGCATTCTATGAAATAATTGGGAATAAAAAAAAGTTAAAAGTAGATTTTTAAAAACGTAATATTCATTCATTTCAATTACAAAATAATAGAATTTCTATCCTTAAAAACGTTTGTTTGGAGTGCCGTGAAAATTTTTGCGCTCTATTAAGTGTGCCGCGAGAATTTTAAACGCCATTTTGTGTGCCGTGAGTTGAAAAAGGTTGCAAAACACTAGTTTAATATTTATATGACAGAATGGTAAAGGAATAAGAAAACGACTAAGAATCTGAACGGCTGAATGACTGCTTAATAACTTCCAATCCGCATAAAATAAGTGAACTGCTGAAATTTAAGAAGATCTTAGTAATCTCTTAGAATCTCTAAGTAAGAACTTCTTGGAATGCGATTAGCAGAAATTCTGAGCAGAACAAGCAATTCGCAGTAATTAATATTGAGCATTACTAAAGTTTTGGATTTTCCTAACATTTAAGTTCTTGAAATTGTAGCTGAATTCCAGTCGGCTGGAAATAGTTAGCTGTATACTTTAAGTATAAGGTTACTTGCAAGAGAAGATTCGTTTTCAATAACGATACTCCAAATTTGGTAAATATACTCGCATGACTAAATTAACCAAGATCAGTCAAACTGCTCATTGCAAAAGTATTACTTGTAACAGAACAGGGAAAAGACATTATATATGTGTTACCATAATTTAATATGATTAAATATTAGCCCATTTTGCTAATAAATAAGTTCAGCACTCCCTCGTGAAAATGCGTCTTCTAATTTATACGCTATTAAAAATCAATACAGTATTATAGACATGGCGTCAAAATACGCGTATTCTAAACCAGGGTGTCCAGAAAATTTGTTAGGAAAAACTCAAGCATATTTCAAAGATTTCAAGGCTCATTGCTTACATTTTCTAGAACTCCTCACGATTAATTACCATAATATTTGTATAACAAGTTTGATATTTTTGTAGAGAATTAAAAAATCAAAAGTTTTTTTTGGAACAGTTTTGTGTATAGAATTTTTCCGATTAACAGAAATTTTCCGATGCGGACAGAAAATTTAAGCATAAATTACTGGGGCGCATGTCCCGATTTTAAAGGCTGCTTGTCATCCTATACACTTATAATAAAATAAATTCGCAGAAGTTAGTCACATAAATACGACATTTGCGTATTTATACAGTATATATACATATGTAAAACTAGAATCTACAAGTTTTAACCTCTCCTTAGAAGAATCTTCCCCCAAAAATGTATTCTGGGCTACGAGAGGAAACTAAAAAAATGGCTCACGCTAGTATTCTGATAGACAGAAATCATTTATTATTTTTATAGACAGCATCCAATAGCTTTTTACCGATTAAAAATAGATTCAAACGAAACTTGCCAGTATAAGGCAAATTTCCAAAAATACATTTATGCAGTTATAGACGTTCATACTGACAAACGAGTAAAAGGATATCAGACCGCCTCAGCCAATGGCATACCAAGGCTATAGAGAGCAAAGGAAATCATTTTTAAGAAACTAAAAGCCACAGATTCCGCTAAAGTAGAGTGCAAATTCCCGCCTATTTCCGAAGCGGAATTAATATTTCGTGCCTGACCAAATGGCGCCCACCCTACGGCGCTTCCTTTTATCGAAGCGCCACAGTCATAAAAGTGCGATGGAGGAGAAATGCACTATAGTGGAAAAATCATTTCCATCCATTTGATGGTCGCACGCAGTATATACCATGCACTTATAAAAAATACAACCCAGCATCATAATGGGTTATGAGGAAGCCAATTTTCAGGAAACCGACCGCAAAGTACAAAAACAAATTTCGAGTGGAAAAACAATGGAAGGCAGAAAAACGTGTTTCCTGTAACATGCACCAATCTGGTGTGCATGATTTAACACTGTGCTCTTAATTCGCATTATTACGATATAGAAATATAACATACTCAAAAGTATAAAAAATGGCATGGAAGAATTATTGTCATGGCGGGTTGAAATACAAATAGGCGAAAAATAATACAACAAGTTTTAGATAAGGGAATGTTTTATTACTCCATTATTGATTCAACGCCTTGTTTTATGTTCTTAAGAGATTTGTGGATTTACCATAACAAATAAGTTAATGATGCTATAAACACAAACCATGCCAATAATGACTAACTTGATATAACTCGATTGTCCTTGTCCCATGATAAATGAATTCCCTGATGCGACTACAGTATGTCTGAATTGATTACAAGAATTAACGAAAATCGTTCTTGTTAGCTTTGTAAATTTTTAAACTATGTGCAGACATAAATGAATTCCAATGTTAGTTTTGATGCAATTTTAGTTGTGCTGTAATGAGGGTGAATCTTTTTGCTCTTTTGTATAAATTTCGAAAAATTCAAACCAGTTTATTATTACAGCGAAAAAATTCAATTTTGAAAGACTATCCAAAAGTTTTAACACGAAAAAAGAAAGCTAGTTTTTTTTTCACAGAAGATAATTAAGAATTATTTCTAAGGCCAAAGAGCTTTAAATCTCAAAGTCAAAGCTTGAAATATAAAAGAAATCCATGCTTCCGTTTCTTACCTCATTTACAGAATTTTAATTATAGTAATGCATTAATGAACTCATGATCTAAGAAACCCTCGAGTTTCTCTAAATGGATTCATGGGTATCTATACTTCATTTCAAACAATTGCATGATAAATTGCGCATGCGTGGTAGTTGGAGGTCTTTCAACAGTCAACACAAAGCGCTTTACATTAAAAGAGATCAAGATGACGAAAAATGTTAAAAAAAGTGAGATAATGAAAGTGGAAAGGGGGATCAGCTACCTGCGTTAGAAGCTAAAAGGAAAATCATAGTTAAATGACTACCTATATCGCAATTAAAAAAGTAGAGGGTATGGATAACTTGAACCAAAAATTCAGATGATGATAATTACTGCCACGAAGCCATCAAAAAACAATATGTAGTTATAAAACTTTAAAATGGTAACAAATACTGCAGAAATCATACAATGTTAATATATACTGAAGTAACTTTAAAATTGTAACAAATACTGTAGCATAACCGGAGTGACAGTTACTTTTACATTAAGGTGTTTTATCCAGCTGCCCCTGTCAGGCGGCTCCCGTAAAGCACTAATGCTTGCATTGTTTGCCACGTTTAAAGGGCAGCACGTTTACTAAATCTATATATATGTATATAGATATAAAATGAACCTA
>JAQGBW010001520.1:0-25274 GCA_034698625.1 Julus scanicus | reverse complement strand
TGAAACATGTTTTCAAGTTATGTAGTTTTGAAACATGTTTTCAAGTTATGTAGTTTTGAAACATGTTTTCAAGTTATGTAGTTTTGAAACATGTTTTCAAGTTATATAGTTTTGAAACATGTTTTCAAGTTATATACAGTAGTTTTGAAACATTGTTTCTAACTTCTTGTTTTCGAGAGTTACATTGTCGGATTTTCATTTATTTTCAGTAAATTCGTCAAAATACGTTTCAAAATCTGCATGGAAACTGATAAAATCCACTCTTTAAATACTTATACAGTTTTGGGAATGTCTGTAGGCAAAATTGAATTCCAATTTCAGAATGGAATCGAAATTTTATCTTCATCATGGTTGCAGCATGAATTCTCGTACTTATTTATATAGCTGTCTGGATTTTTTTATATCTATGCAATATAAAATGAGACATAAAACACAAATGTATATGACATGCATGGATGACACATCGAGATGCAGGTGGTCTTTACGTTTCATTGAAAAATTCCGTTAATGCATTTGGAGCTAGGCCATGAAACGTACCATACACCCACTTTGGATAAACTTAAACTCTATTTCAAGGAAATGGAATTTCGTATAAACTTTACGCATGCGTGTATTTGTAAAAAAAAATTACATTGGGGATTCTTGGAAATTTTGACAGAATTGATCGTGACTTTTATGAACGAAACATTGACATGTTTGGAAGTGTTAATAGTCTCTAGTGTGTGCATTCAGCCAAAGTATATATTTGGGTTATGACTTTGTGTTGATGTTTACTTCAATCCTTTATGAACAAGCTATTTATGTAACCTGTGTATATTCTCTTTCAATTTGAAGAATTTATGGCCAGTAATTCATAATGATAATTGAATTATGAACTTGGATTCGAATTTGTTTTTCAATTTACAAGCAAACGTTTGTTTCGCAAACAAGCTTTGCTATTATGGTTATTAAGGGTAACTAAAATGCACATTATTATAATGAAAACAGGGCTAATTTGTGCTCCCCCATCACCCTCAATCAACAGCGCACGCAATAAAAATAATTGTGTGTCAAAAGTTGATAATGCTTTTAAAAACTTTCCGTCAAGGATTTTTTTTTATAAAATCCAAATATTCTAGCACCCTATATACAGACACTTAAAGTAGAGTCTGACGTTAGGGGACATGACAAAATGTGAAAAATGCGTTTTTAAATATTGCTATCTATATATAGTTTCCTTGGAGTTGGGGTAACGTAAAGGCTGAGTACGCCACTTAAAACTTTAAAACGTTATTTTTTAAAAGAAATATATAACATCCGTGAAAAGACGAGTTATTGACTCCTGTGAAATACTTGGCCAAAACTTTATAATATGACTTTTAATAAGTTCTTTTAAAATATGCCTTTCCGTTGTATGAAATCATTTCATACTGTATGTTCATAAAAAACTCATTTTGTTTTCTAATAACATTTTAGGCGAAATTGGCACTTTATGCAGTAAGCGATCAATTATTTTAAAAAAACTAACTTAATTCTAAATACAAAATCCTCAGTTACGATGTTAACAATGTTTTAATTACCATAGCAACTTGGCTGGTTGGTTGTCTGGCGTCACTAATTCAAACGAAAGCCAATTGACATGCTTTTTACTTTACAAAAAACCTAACGAAAATGTCACATAAAAAAGACAGCCCTATTTTAATAAGGTTATGTAAACTAGCTTCAATCTACAGAACTACGCTGTGAGTCATAAAAAAATAGAACCCAATAAAAAAAATCGCAACTTTGAGCAAAATGCTTTGATTTAAATTAAATTTGTCATTTATATAGAACAATAGTGTAAGAACAAAAATGAATTATATAATGTGTTCAAAATGTTCTCCGGTGACCTTTATACACAAACCCGGAGTCTAACGCGCCATTCTTTGATTGACGAATCGGTTATACGCTGGTCGAGTTCAATCCAAGTTTTTTAAATTCGTAGTTTCAATTAAGTCTTCGATATTATTAATCTTCGATTTGCAAACCTTTTCCTGGAAAACTCCCCACATTTTGTAGTCAACTGGATTCAAGTCTGGACTAATTGGTGGCCAGTGGTTGAGTTCGGTGAGAGAATCCGAGATTTGTCGGATGTACGGAAGAAGTTATTTGTTCCTACACTATTGTTCTATGTAAGTGCCAAATTTCTTCATAATCGGAGAATTTTTCACCAATTTGTTTTATTGGGTTCTACTTTTTTATGACTCAGTGTATTTTGGACTCACAAATGCAATATTTATTAAAATTAAATCCATAGAATGTGTTCTTAAATAACACCACCTTTTTCACTATTTTTTGCCCCTGTAAAGAGGCAACTTTAATAATTATTAAGTTAACGAAGCATGTTTATCACATTTTTGATCCAGTTTTTAAAATTCCAAGATCTGTACAAGACTTCCTCGAAATTTTCGAGTATAGCTTCACTCGAAGTCATAAATTCTAGAATCAGATGTTTACTCGTAAATTTTATTTTATTGCTCGAAAGCGTCTACATGTAATTGTGGTATATTTTTAAGACTAAAAAAAAAACATTTTAAAGCGTCTTCTTTTTTTTCTAGAATGGGTTTACATTCTGAGAGCCTGGTGTCAGATAAAAAGTTTTACCTCGATTATTTTTGCATTTATTAAGAACGCAGTCGGAACATATGGATTTAATGGTTTCTGTGTTTTGAGTTCACCTATAGGGGGTGAGTTTATTTGCCATAAAATTTTGACATGTTGTCTCTCTAAAAACTCATTTAAAAATATAGTCGCGCACCGCAAATATCTTTTTCTATTAGGATATTTTCTTAATGTTACGAAACAAGTGTATAAATAACAAGTTTGGTGCGGAGCAGTTTGGGTAAATAGCATCTTACAAGAACCAAATGGCAGAATTTGCTAATCTGAAATTTCATCTTCTAGAATAAGATGAGCTTGCATCCACCCCCTCATATACGGGCACAAACTGCTTACCCTGGCATATTTTCCTCTTAACTGAAATGCAAACTCGTAAATATATACCTTTTCTTAGGTTTTTTTTCTTCTTCTTTTTCTAGAATTGGCACTGAAAACGATGCTTGCCTAACTGTTTTCCGGTGTATATTAATGATACAGCGATATGCATGGTCGTTGAATTTCAAAGATGAAATGAATTACCGAATTTGCATATGTCATGGGCACGATTTTCTTTTTTTTTTCTTACCAGATGGATGCTTGATTATTGGATGGTTTTCAATTATGCGTTGGTTGAGGCAGTAACACATATACAAGGCAGTAAAAAAAGATGAATTTTTTTTGCTTATTTTATGTAGAAGAATACAACATACCGTACATCGATAGTTTCTAAAGATATTCTCTATATTTCTATGAATTGTTGACTTTGTTAAGGGCCGCTATTGCTAACATTCCGCGAGTGTCACAGAAATGCCCCACTCTCTAAATTGGGATACGTTGAGGTCCAGACGCGAAAAAATCGATGGGTTATTCAAATGTTTTCATTTTTCTCTTAATTCTCATCATTTTCCCCATATTTTAACATCTAATGACTGCTATAGGAGGTGTTCCTTTTCCTAACTACAGATGAGTAGTCAGTTATTGTGGAATTGTTAAAGTGCTCCAAATATGAGAAAATATTACTATATATGTTCTTTTGAATATCTACGTGATCGCAAATATCTTACACATATTATAAAAAAGTTTCCCATCCATATTGCGAATGTATCCAATCTTGATAATTTTACAATGGGATTAAAGTTTATTCTATTCACGCTTTGTCGGAGTTATAAAAGACGAATAAGCCAGGCTTTAGTTCTCTGCTCTTCTTATTTAATGCGAAAAAGTATTCAGCTTGCGTGCATTATTATTAGTTTCGTTAAGATGAGCTTTCTCACCAAAAAGCCCATTACGATGCACTCAAAGTCTCTCATCAATGGCTCGACTTGGGATTACGCATAGATATGGAAATGTGCTATTACAGTTATTATTTCAACCCTTAGCTTCATTTGCTTTAGTGTCATCCCACGCGATTAAATTATTAGTATTAATTATTCAATATTTATTTTTTTCGGCATTTTTGCATTGAGGTCGTACTTATTCAGATGCAAGCTGCATTTTATATTCATTATGCTGAGATGTTTAAAAAACTGAATTAAATAAGGGATCTCTCAACTTGTAATTTTTTCTGTTCGTATTAAGCTATCTTGTCATGTTTATGAAAACTTTGACTTCTTTCTCAAATTTAAAAATTGCCATTATTATGACAATAATATTATACACATCTTATTTCAATTCCAGTTCTTAACACCATGCTGAGAAATTGAGATAAGAAGAATTTTAATAATGTAGTTTCCTCACTAGTAATCTAGCTTAGTTTATGAGAAATCTGTATCTTAAGCTTGTGAAGTATACATACTTTATTATACTTAATGTTCACTTGTTTATTATTGGAGTACATGTCATTCTCAAGTCAATTTGTCATGTTATTATATATTGATTGTTTTTAAATCCAATTAATTTATACTATGAATATGCTTTATTTACTCTTTGGTGTACATGCAACATATATGAAGTGAAAAATTGAACAATCGAAAAATTAAATTTGTTTTATAATTCACCTTAATTATGCTACCAAGAACCAAGAAAAATGCCTGACATAAAAAAATTTGAAAACTTTTTCATAGCTGGAGTGTAAACAGTACTAAAAAATTTTGAATTAGTTTAGACTTCTAATCTATAGACACGTACTATATCCATAACCGTTTTTCATCTGATATTCGCCATCTAGGAACTCAAAATAAACCAACGTTGATTTGCTAAAACATAAATTGACAGAGACATGCAGCATTTTTAAAAACCAAAAATAGAACCCCTTTTCTGCAAAAATGATGGTAGGAAAAATTAGCTGGCCCTAAGCAAGACCATGCGTATCAACATCTGATATTAGTTAGAATTAAGGTACGCATTGGAAAATTAGCTAGCTGATTAGTGCATGGCTTCCTGTGGAAAACTGCATCTGGCAAATTTAGTCAAGTTATTATATTCATTATCTTGTTATGAAACCCATTACGTCTGTTTTGTCGGTGTTAGTGAACAGCTGTATACAATTTTAATAGGAAATTTAAGGCACATTTTCTTTCTTATAATCTCATGCTGCCCTTGTATATAATCACTTAAAATATAAGAAAAGACTTGTTTGTAAAAATCATTGTTTGTTAATTCTTTAACTTACTAGTTACATACTGCAATTTCCTTTTCTTTTTGATTAAGTTTGATAAGCTCAAGCTTATTCAATCGCTTATTCAAGCGTGTTTTATTTGATCTTATCTTAAGTAGCTTTTAATCAAATGAAGCTTAATCATCACTTATAGGAATTTTTTTTAAATTTCTAGATGAGGATTGCGGAGGATGTGTCAAAGATGCGTTATGTGTTGGTAACGTCTGCAGGTGTAAATACACGGGTAATGTGCTTCAACGAGGTGAACCATGCGTTTCAGTACCTCCCCCAGGTTTGTAACAAATTCAAATAATATCAATGAGATCATTAAATATTTATTCTGTCTTAGATATAGTTAATTAAAATTATTTGAATCTGTATTTACTATTCTTTGATAGGAAATCACAATGGCACGATAGTAAACAAAGACTTACGTAGCTTGATATGGCCAGCAACAACGGTAAATGCATTTCATAAAACATTTTTTTACTTTTATAATCCATATCATGTAGTTTTCCCTAACGCAAACAAATATGAGTACTTGTAATTTGTAAAGTGAAATGAATGTTAAACTTGTGTACATTTACATAGATATTCTTGTGCATATGCTGGAAGGAAATTTCTGAAATGTTCTCTGAATTAATATTTTTCATGTTTAAACTTCAAAAATGAAACAATATATTGAGAATGCAAAGAATTTGACATATGCTCATTATAATATGTATTTTGCTGATTATATTATTGATTATATTATGATTACTTGCAATGTAAAGCCAGAGGCTAAGAAGCATTACTAAATCCTAGTTTCTATATATCTCAAAATAAATGGAAACTACGTATAATATAAATTATACCTGATTTCCGTACTTTTATATGAAAATTACCTTTAAAACCGAGATTATATTTCGTGCATTACTTAACTTTTCCTATATAAATAAAACTAAAGAGGATTAAGGTCAGCTTTTGCCGGAAATTTTAATATATATAGTTCCTTAGTGATTAGTGAATATTTTTGCAGTTGCAAATCTGAATGCTAGAAAAAATTGATTTTTATACCAAAGTTTTTCTTGGGTTTTGCAGCCTGATCCCAACAGGATCAACAATCCTCTGGATGTTAACAGAACGGATATGAATACGAATGGCTCCATAGTAATTTCCGCTTACAATTCGACAACAACACCAAACAGTGTATTGACAACTCCTTTTACAACAGTGATTCTCGCAATTGCATTGTCCAGTGCCACTTTCATCTTCCTCGTGATGGCTATTGCATGTTGGTTAAGGAGAAGACATTTAGCTCAACGGGGGGTTCATTCGGATAACATATTTTGCTTCTGGCAGCGTCCAAAACTTTGCCTCGGACTTCAGGTATACTCGTAATCCTTTAATTTGTGACAACCACATTTTACGTGTCACACTTGACAGTTTGAACTTTTTGTTGATAAATATTTTGTCTTCTGTCTGCTTAGGCTCTCGGAAAAACGAGTGTGTTAGACAATCAACAATTCACTGCAAATCCAAATTATTATACAACGCCTCCGGAAATGGCTTTACTGAAATCATTGTTGCATTTGGAAATATCTGGTGACAAGTTGGTGTTTTTGGACGTTATTGGTGAAGGGTGCTTTGGAAAGGTATTCAAAGGTATTGTTGCAAAGTAAAATCTGGTTTATTAGCCGAGAACATTAGGTGCTTTGTGACTTTTAACTTATTAAGAAAAAATGTTTTTTTAAATATTTTACGAAGGTGTTTTTCATAAAAACGAAAACGAAGTAAGCGACGTGGCGGTCAAGGTACTGAAGGAGAATTCTACGAATGAACTACAAGTTGATTTTTTAAGAGAAGTGGAAATTATGAGTAGTTTTGACCATGAAAATATTTTGGCGTTGCTAGGTGTCGTCCTAATAGGTATGTATAGTATATGCAAAATACCAATTTACAATGTGTACCATCTAGGAATAAAGAAAATGAGAATAATTTTATGCAAAATACATTTTTCAGAAAATGGCTGCATTCCTTGGATGGTATTCGAATACATGGAATACGGTGATTTAGCAGAAGTGTTACGAGAAAATAGCCCATATTTTTGGAATATGGATAAAATATCGTGTAAAATAACTAAGGTATGGGTTTTGCGTTTTCGACATTTGTCTGGTAGTGAGTGTTTATCAAATTTGCTTTTTTTTCTAATTTTTTTTAGGCTGACTTAACTCAATTAGCAATACAAATAGCAAGTGGCATGACGTATTTAAGTTCGCAACATTTTGTACATAGAGATTTGGCAACGAGAAATTGTTTGGTGGGCAAACAGTTAATCGTTAAAATAGCCGATTTTGGGATGTCGCGAGATATTTACACTTGCGATTATTATAAGGTAAGAAATGTTTTTTTTTCACGAGGAATTTGTTTTGTCTTGTCCAGTAGAGTTTGTGCCAAATGTTCCTTTCCCGCCTAGATTGGTGGCTCAAGATTGCTACCTGTACGCTGGATGTCACCCGAAAGTGTCATGTATGGCAAGTTCACCCTTGAATCGGACATTTGGTCTTTTGGAGTCGTTTTATGGGAAATTTTTGCATATGGGAAGCAACCATATTTCGGACATTCGAACGAGGAGGTAATGGCTTTACTTTAATTATTTTCTGTTACATCATAAGAATTTCTGAAGAATTCCTGTAAGTAATACCGTATTTTACGGACTATAAGACGCACTTTTTTCATCGAAAAATTGCCTCCAAAATTCAGGTGAGTCTTATGCTACTTGTTTTTTTTAAAAAAATTGCCTAAAAATTAAGGTGCGTCTTATAGTCTGTAGCGTCTTATAGTCCGTAAAATGCGGTAATAGAACTGCATTGTTTTACTGTTACAGTAAATATAACAGTGTTACAGTAAACATAACAGTGTGACAGTAAATATAACAGTGTTACAGTAAACATAACAGTGTGACAGTAATAACAGTGTTACAGTAAATATAACAGTGTTACCAGTTGTTGCAATTAGTTATTCTCGATGATGGTGTTTAGTTTCGCAAACGTATCTAAACTATACAAGAATTCAATAATTGTTTATTAAATAGGTGGTGAAATTGATACGACAAGGCATCTTGTTAACTCCCCCGGAGGAATGCCCTCATCATATTTGTCAGCTAATGAAAATGTGCTGGAAAACTAATCCTTACGATCGCGTCAAGTTCCCCGATATACACGACATGCTAATGCAAAAAGTGTCAATTGATGACAGAGTTGTTACTCAGCAATACATTAGTCAAGACAATGGGCCCATTACCACTGGTCACCAAATTTGTCAGACAGTTGGAAATAATGGAATTTCCACGGATGTAGTGGACCATCAAAACTATTTAGTGCCACGATCGGCCAATGGAGAATAAACTAACTATTGTAGAAGTTGTGTTTTTTAAAAACGAATAAACGAATAAGCCGAATTTCCGCAACTGTCAGTTGTATACGCTGATTATGTTTGCGAGCTCTCTGGCATTTGGCAATCACTTACGTTGTATAAGGGAAGCAGTGCAGCATTTGGTAAGTTTCATATTTATTGTCATTATCACCAAATTCCTCATCATTGAACATCGGACTTAGAAATCGCTATGCCATCTGCAATAAAGTATCAGACAAGATGGGGTGCTGACCATTGACTGTGCAGGAAACGTTAACAAAGTTAATATTATTTGTAGGTGATAACTTAGCCTCATGTATATACAAATATGTAGAGTATAGCATGACTTTTTTTTCTTCTTATGTTACGTAAAATGTACTTTGGGAGCATTTGGAGTACCATGACGAACATTCAGAAACTTAATTTTGTTGTAAAAAGGTTGGAAGAAGATAAGAAAGATATGGCTGATTTGAAAACCGAATCCTGGCTTAGTATATTAATTGCCCTTGCTCAAGAAAAGTTGGTAATCACTGTGAACAAAGTAGTACAAATAAAATCTACGAAATGCAAAATTGAAATTGTTTGAAATGCCTGAATTAACTATCTTTTATGACAAAATCTTTCTATTTTATAAAAAAAACAACCGATAATTTATTAATAGTAAAGAGCAGTTTATGTTTGCAGTCTTACTTCAGTGTGTAATATACAAAGTCGATGTAAAACATTTTTTGACAAAATTAGAACAACGGTAGGAGACTTAAAATTCGGTTTTCTTTAATGAAACAGTTCGAATGAACATTTTAAAAGAAAAATGGCATCTGAATTTAAAATTTCGCAGATTCTTTATCAGGGAAACTTGTCAATCAATTCTTGGCATTTCATTAGTCTTAGTTATACCTATTGTAAATAACTTTTTCACCTGAATTAGTTGTGTAGGTGACAGATTTAAAACAAATTGTTGTTAAAATATGTAAATGTGTAAATATTTTTGGAAACTATTGCGTTGTTTGATATCGATGCATTTTATGTTTATTGTGTGCGATGATTTGAAAAGTTGTCCTCCGTATACCTTTAATTTACTTTAACAAACATTGTAAATGTTAATACTGCCTTATCAGAGTACGTTGATGTGGAAATGTTTATTGAATAAAAGCTTTTTAAGTCATATTAAAGCTGGTAGTGGTATCATTAGAACTTCCATAATTGTGATTTTTCATTGATTTAGGAAACTGAAATATGAAAAAGTTGGTACTGGATTTCGGAGAGGTGTTCTACTCCCGATGCATACGTTTTTTCACCAATTAAAAATGTGAAAAGTGAAATTGTAAACTATGCATCAGTAAATTCATTTTTACAAAAGTTTAAATCTTTTAATTTTGAGCAAACAAAATGGTCGTATCCATTTTATGACGAAAAAAAAGATGTCAGCTGTCGGCTTGGTTTATGTCGATTGATGCCGTTGTTGGCTTTCCTCAAGGCTTACATCACGTCGGCTTTCGGCGTATTTTATGGATGATCCAATCTTCTGACGTTCAAGGCAACGGCGCTCCAGTTTAAGAAGCTACGTTTTAATTTTGCGACTTTGTGATCAAGCGTTGGTTCAGGTGAATTTATTACGATATTAAACCAACGTTCCTCTTCTAAAAATGACTCAAGATACCAGTAAAACACCAGTAGCGACAGAGAAAAAAGAAGCAATTAATAACGAGCAACAGAAGTTTAAGGAAAGAAAGGAGAAGAATAATCCGCCAACCAAGGTAGGTGTTTCGTTTCACCAAAATACGTTTTGAAATAAATTGTAACCTCTGTTTCGTTACTATGATTTAAAGCCTTTCGAATTTTTTCAACTAGGTTGTCATCAGACGCTTGCCGCCAAGCATGAATGTTGATACATTTTTGGAGCAGATCTCCCCAGTCCCTGCTCATGACTACATGTATTTTGTAAGAGCTGACATTAGGTAAACCAATCCACTAGATACATTCTATTCACATTCAAAGCCGTGCTAAGAATATTTGCATTTCGTCAGTTCAATCAAGAGGTTGTGTAACTACCTGTAACGTTTATAATTTGCATGCAGCTTAGGACAACATGCATTTGCTCGTGCATACCTCAATTTTATTAACCAGGAGGATATATTCGTGTTCAAAGATAAGTTCGACGGATATGTATTTGTTGATCAAAAAGGTAACTACACAATTTATGTATAATTATTTAATTTTATTATCGTGTGACATTACTGTCAACTTATTAATGATCACATTTAAGGAAATGAATTTCCTGCCGTCGTCGAATTTGCTCCGTTTCAAAAAATACCCAAGAAGAAACCGAAAAAGAAAGATACCAAATGTGGAACAATCGAACAAGGTATTTTTGTCATTCCAAAATGTTTACAATTACTGAAAAACGCTGGTTAAACTGCTATGTGATTGTTTTTAGATCCAGATTACATAAAATTTTTGGAATGTTTGCAAAACCCTGAAGAAGTTAGTTTACCAACTGCAGAGTTTTATTTGGAAGAAATAGAAAACCGTGAACGTGAATTGAAAGGTAATGCACGTTCTGGATGGATATTTAAATTTTTTCTTCCTATAGTTTATGCTATAAGCATAATGTTTAATTACAGCAAATAATGGCGTTTCTCAAGCTTCCACACCTTTAATTGATTATCTCCGGCAGAAAAAAGCTGAAAAACAGGTGATTTTGGTAGTTTAAAGTTATAGGAGACTGTGTGTTTCAACTTTTTAAGTATCTTGATTTACTTTTTATGTTAGCGCATTCGTGAAGAGAAACGCGAAGAACGAAAAAAGCGAGAAGTGGAGAAGAAAAGGATGAAAGAAGAGGAAAGAAGGCGGCGCAAGGCTGACAAGGACAAAGAAAAAGAACGTGACAAAACAAAGGATAAGACTAAAGATGGGAAAGACAAAGATAAAGATAGATTGTCAGATGATAAAACACAGAAAGATGCCCCTGTTAAAGTGAGAGTTTGCAATTTTTGAAATGTCGTTGTAGCACTAATTTCAATGGACAACAAGTCATGCTATCTTTCCTTTTTAGCTTCTGAAAAACCCTGAAAGAATTAAAGATAAGCTTAAAGAAGGCGATAAAGAGTCATCAGAAAGAGAAATTGTCGCAAATAGTACGGATTCAAAGGCAGAAAGATCACCTCGTGGCTCAGCATTCAAGGAATGGGATAGTGCAAGTGAACGAAGGCGTCGGGAGGACGAGAAACGGAACAAGGAAAAATTACGCGATCGCAGGGATCGTGACAAGTTTAAAAAGGAAAGAGATGATCATCCAAAACCGAATACCAAAACTGCGTCTAAACCTACTGGAGAGGGAAGTTTGACAACTTCAGAAGAGCGTCCTAAAGCAACCCAGGCATTACGGAGCTCTGACTGGCACCGTGATAGAAGCGAGCGTAATGCTCCAAAATCATCCAATCTTTCACACTCCTCCATAAACAAAGGTGGGCACGAAAGAGTTGCACGTGGGGGGAAAAGTTATGAAAAGTCCAGAGAATCGCTTGCAAAATCGAGAGGGGAATCTAAGAATGGCAGTTCTGGAAAAGGTTTTGAAACTATAATTGGTCGGTCCACTTCGAGAGAAGACTTGAAGGATTTTGAAACTCCATCTTACGAGCATGAATCGAAAGCTAAAAGAGAAGATGAGCAATTGTGCTCAGCAGCCGAAGATGAAGATGCAATTGCAGCAAAAAGCACTTCAAAAGAAGATAATGCGGCTGGTTTTGGAGACTTTGATAAAACCATGGATTGCGAAAGGGAAAGCTCACAGGAAGGAAGACAGCACAAGGAATATAATTCACGGGACCCACGAACCGAGCGAAGAATTAGAAACAAGGTCATTACGATTGTATTTTAAACTTACAGTGGAGTTTAAGCGTAACATTATTTGAATTTTAAGTGATTTGTTTCTAAAAGTGTCATTAGTAATTGATTCCATGATTTTGGAATGTAGATTATTTTTATCCTAAATATTGACTTCCTTTAGGATCGTCCATCGATTGAGCTGTACCGTCCAGGCATGAGAAGATTGAGTTTGCAGCGCAACAGTCCCCAGAAAGACAGTCCAACTTCATCGTCTAGTCCAAGTCCTACAGCACAGATGCTCGGTAAACAAATACTGTCTGAGAATAGCGGTCAGCAATCGAGCGGTTTGAACAGCCCAGCTGGTGGCGACCATGACATAAAAATTGAAAACGAATTACCTGATTGCAATGTAGAGAATAGTACAGGCCCCGATTCCATTGATGGTACTGAAGATGCAGTTGCTTAGGTGAGCTTATTGTTTCAACTATTTTTATTTTCTCCATTGCCCAATTCGATACAAACTGTATTTAGTTTGACATATATTAAATTTCATTTTACCACAATTGATATACTTTTTAAATGGGAATATAGATGTAAATAATCGAGCCCTGCAGATGTTTGAATGAATCAAAATTTAATACGATTATAGTAAATATCATAGGCAAGTTTAATACTGTTCTTCACATAGTCCCATTTTAAAAAGCAAATCTAAAATAATTCTATAAAGGAGCATCCTATAACCATTTGGAAAGCAAAGTAAGAAGAACTTTGTTAAATGAGTACAGATCCATACATCCATTGCATATTATAGTTAATTAATGGAAGTTATCACAGCATAGAATCACACACCAAGTTTCGATTAAAGTTGACAATATGCACGAAACATCAACAAATCTTCACCGTTGGAAGTCTCGGGAATTTCGATTTCAAGTTGCTCTGATGCCGCAACGAACAGAACCGAACCACGTTTTAAATTTAGCGCACCGTTTCCAGTTGCTTGGCTCTTGGTTTGTGCATTTCCATGCACAACGAGGAGAATGCTCGCACCATCTAACGAGTCAATCGTGTAATT
Source organism: Julus scanicus (assembly GCA_034698625.1). NCBI lineage: Eukaryota > Metazoa > Arthropoda > Diplopoda > Julida > Julidae > Julus > Julus scanicus. Next base: position 11,769 of record JAQGBW010001520.1, on the reverse strand, counting down.
CTTGACACTGGCAGGAACCTGAAAATCATTAACAAGAAAATAAAACGGTGTGCATCTTTGGAATGGCTTATCTAAGGTAAAAACCTACCTGAATTTTTGCTAATGTGAAATCTGGGATTGGTGGGTTGTAAACTTTTGTATACGAATCTTTCCCCACCGCTCCAGGAAATAATTTGCTCCGTGCACTTCCCGTTTCGTAAGTCAGCATTTCGCAAAGAGTTTCGACATCAATAAATTTCGGAGTCAGACCTGCACGCACGGTGTTATCGGAGCAGGCCATTATTTCAATGCAATCTAAGGTTGATGAGATTAAAAAGAATTGAGAAATACAACTAAAATATTTAAACATTCTGATGTTTGATTAAGAACATACCACCATATAGATATGCGTGCGCCTCATTTGCCGCAAGAAAAATAGCTTCTCCTGGCTTCATTTGCAAATAGTTTAAAAAGTAAATCCCAAAGCATCCAACATCACCAGGAAAATCTTTGTGGATTCGAAGTAACAATTCTCCCAAAGTACTTTCTGTGGAATCTCCAACATTTTCTGCATGAAAAAAATATTGTATTAACGTTTAAACTTTTAGATCCTATTAGACATTAGTAGGCTTGTTTACTCATCGATTCCACTCTTTTGATTAACAAATTCAGCTGCATAGCTATGTTGTCTTTAGATGTCTTCATGACTGCAGTGAACGCATTTTTAAGAGCTTTCTTTTGTATGGAATCTGCTTGGTTCTGTGCTTCAAAGATCTCCTTAGACTGTTGTTCTCCCAGGAGATTAGCAAATTCTGGAACACCTGTATCACATCATAAGTATTTTAAACGGGTGTTTTGTCAATAGGGTTTGCGCAAATTTGGGTAGATTGTATTTATAAATTACTTTTCACAAAACTGCAAATTTCAGAAAATGGTCTGAATCCACATAGAGCTTCAAAAGGTGTTAAGGCAAGAGCCATTTCTGGCTTGTGATTTGGGTCTTTATACAAGTCCGGCTTGGATGTGTGCAACTGTTCTGCAAGAACCTGCACGATACAAACAAACCTTTATCTTATTTGCATGAGTGCAATTTTATTTTTACAGACGATGTTGTGGCTTCCAAACAAACCTTGTTAGGATGAGCTTGGATGCTTAGTGCAGTGTTCACAGATAACACTTTGAATAGAAAAGGCAAATCTGGCCCAAACTTTTCTCGAATCTTTTCACCCAGATAGGATGGATTTTCGCTAAGAACTTGGCTCAATAATGGTCCCTTTTTGTTATCAGCTAACATTGCAGTTGAAGGCCCAGACGGATGTGTTCCCATCCACAGCTTTAAACGAGTAACAGGAAAAAGACATGTTAATTCTTTGGTGTTAATATTATTCTGTGAAAGGCACAACTGTGAGATATAGTGGTGAGTTTACCTCTGCATATGGTTTAGTTTCTTCAATTACAAAATGAGGACAAACGTTTTTTATCATTGATGAGATTTCACTTTGAGATCCAAATTTCCCCCAAGCATAATTCTGTATAACGCAGTGTAGAGGAAAAACTAAAACAATAACAAGATATTTTGGATTTTTTATTAGTTAATTAATTAGCATCAAAATGTAACCTGTCCTAATATTTTTAAATCGTTAATTAAATTACGTATATCAAAAAACAACTATTTGAACAAGTGTATGTAAATGCACCCAATACACATGTGTTGAAATAAATTATTATCACATATCTAACAATATATACAGTATTGCCATAATTTTTTGTTTTTTTGTTCATGACATAATTATCTGTGACAGGCTGATAATTGCTTTCACAACTGCATGTAAAGTCAACAATATTGCAACGTGACAAACGAACATATTGCAATTATAACGCTCAACTTAAGCCATTTTTTTAAAGAATTGTATAGGTTGTTATTAGTTTTACGTATTTATAAACAACTCAATGTCATTACCTTTCGAAAATGCCATTATTTCGATATATTGTTGACTTTTTCAAAGTTTTTGAGAAAGAACAAGAACGAAATTAAAAGTCAAAACTTGTTTAAAGGCGATGCATGCTGGGATTTAAACAGTGTCGCCAACTACTACATAAAGATTTGGTGACAACTTCATTTCTCGTTTAATTATTTTACCTGGATGAAAATAAGATATTTTTCACTTTTTCTTTTTTAAAATTGTTATTTATTTATTGCATTTAGTGCAATTGATAGTTCATAAATATTTTCTCGCATTGATTTTAATTAATTTGAAAATTAGGGAGTTTTATGAATATACCATTGTCACACTGTCTAATCGGCTGTGGTTTTTGGGATGACATCTGGCAAATGTTTATCCCCTTCATCTTCCTTTAAATCTGTTGAACAACGATTAGCTATGGATACGGAATTTCCAGTCTGGGCTTTATTGCCTAAAAAAGAGACTGGTGTTGCATCTTTTTTAAATAAATATAAGATTAATGATGGAAGATATGTAAAAATTGCAATTTTTGATTCGGGAGTTGATCCAGGAGCGCCGGGATTACAGGTAATCTTGTTCGCTTTGGAATCTTTTGGCATCGGTCTTTGACACGAACCTATGCAAATTAATTGAGCTCTTTAAATTTTCAATCTGCGTTAGTTTATTATTGATGCTAATTGGTCAAGTCCAAGTAATACATTACGGTTACTAACATTTTTTTCATATAATGACGTTGCGCACAATTGTTTTGTACGTGCATTTATTAATATATGGGCGGATCCATTGCATTTATAGCTCATATATACTTTTACATAAATATATATATATATATATATATATATATCCAGGAAACTTAATACTCCTTTTCTTAAGATTACGTTTAAATTTTTAATTTATTAATTCGATTTATTTTCAGGATATGGCGAAGTATATATGTTACTATATACACGTTCTAATTTTTGCCAAATTAAAAGGATGTTTTTTCATATTTAGCAGGCAAATTAAATTCCTAACAAGGATCATTACAATTTACAACTGAACGTCTTTAAATAAAATAAACAACTAAGAATAATTCGGGCAAGGAGGATAAATTTCATCGTTTTTTAGTTTTATTTCCATTCTACTCAGATTAGAGAGATTCTACAAAGATTAATCGTTTAGTTTAATTGCTTTTTGGATAGCACTTTTTATACATGCATTTGCCAGTGTTCTTCCCATGCTGCTATTTTCACATTATGTATATGTGTATTATATAAAAGTTACTATAAGCATGCATTATATATTATCTAATTAGGTAACCAGCACTGGCCTACCAAAAATAGTCAGCCGCATTGATGCTAGTGGTGCTGGTGATGTTGATACCTCAGTTGTGGTAGATTCCGACGAATGTATCGTTGGATTAACAGGGCGTAAATTGAAAGTAAATATTAATCCAGTTTCTTGACATTGGAATGGTTCTGGAAAATTGAGCTATTGTGTTTGCGATAATGTTGCTTAAAACTAATTATTTTGTAAGATCCCATCAGGATGGAAGAACCCATCTGGAAAATTCCACATTGGCGTTAAGAACGTTTATGAGATTTATCCAAAAGCTCTCAAAGAACGTGTTCAGGTATTATTATTATTATTATTATTTTTTTTTTTTTTTGTTCTTGAGATTATCTGGTTTGTTAAATTTTGAAATTACTTTACTTTTATTTCAATTCTTTTTAAAATACGTAGAAAGACCGCAAGTCTCAAAAATGGGACCCAAAAATCAAAACTGCGTATGCAAACGCCATGAAGAAGTTGCAAGAGATAGAAAATGTGGACAGTGAGGTGAATGAAGTACACATATTTTCTAAAACAAGAGTCGTTATTCAATCCATTTAAAAGTGCTAATCTGCCACCTTTTAATTTTAAACAAAAGGAGGGAAAAAAACAGAAGGAGGAAATAGAGGCTCAACTTGAAGTTCTGTCAACATTAGAAAAGAAATATGATGATGCTGGTCCAGCTTTCGATTGTGTAGTATTTCATGATGGGAATATGTGGAAGTTAGTACACTTTTGTAAACTGGTTGGGGACTTTGTCTAGTTCCATCACTTCAGTTATGTTCACCATTGTATTTTATATCAGGGCTGTGGTAGATACAACAGGGAAAGGCGACTTAGACAAATGTAAATTATTAGGAAATTACAGTGAAACCTTTGAATATGATACCATATCTGTATTAGGTGAGGGTTTTTTTACTCTATAAATTGTGTATTCCCAAAGTATTGAATTTTTACGATATGGTTAACATGGATTTTCAGATCAGATGAATTATTCTGTTAATATTCGAGAGAATGGGAACATACTCGAAATAGTTGGAATGTGCTGTAAGTGTTTGAGCATGAATATTGTATTTGATGCCAAAATTCAGAGAATGTTCTTAAAAAGTGATGCATGATTTTATAAATGTCTGATATCTAGCCAGTCACGGCACTCATGTTGCCAGCATTGCAGCGGCATACTTTGAAAATCAGCCTGAAAAGAATGGAATCGCTCCGGGTGCACAGATAGTTTCAATTACAATTGGTGACATTCGCCTGGAATCTATGGAAACTGGAACTGCGCTTGTGCGAGCTGTAGGTGTCTTATTGTTTAGCATTACTATCAACAACTGAAATGTTTTCGGAAATATGTCGAATTTTTGTTTAGTGTATTGTGTTTTTTCAAATTAATATGCATTTTTTGATAGATGATAGCTGCAATTGACCAAAAATGTGATTTAATCAACATGAGTTATGGCGAACATGCACATTGGACTACTGTAGGGTAAGCATGCTCTCCTTTCATTAAAGTTCTTTCTGAAATTTTCAAGTGTTTCTTGTAAATTCAAAAGATTTTTTTTCCTGTGTCCTACAGCCGTGTGGGAGAATTGGTAAATGAGGTTATCAACAAGCATGGCATTACCTGGGTGTGTAGTGCTGGCAATCATGGCCCTGCTCTGACAACAGTTGGCACGCCACCTATCATAGGCAACAATTCTATTATAGGTAATGCTAATTCCTGTTATGTTCTCCATTATGGCCAACAAACAAAATAACCCTTTTCCAAGAGTTTTTTTTAAAAACAAACATATTTGTTTCAGGAATCGGTGCATATGTCTCCCCTGAAATGATGGCTGCTGAATATTCTTTGCCTGAAAAGGTACCAGCTACTGGTTATACATGGACGTCTCGAGGACCAGCGTAAGGAAGTTAAAATTAAGCTTTGGAAATTTATTTGCCATCAACCCATGCACCAATCTAAACTTTGAATTGGTTTTGTTTAGGGTTGACGGTGATTTGGGCGTAACTGTTTGTGCTCCTGGAGGGGCAATTACTTCTGTTCCAAATTGGATGTTACGTGGCAGCCAGCTTATGAACGGCACTTCAATGAGCTCGCCTCATGTTTGTGGTGCTTTAGGTAAGCACGTTCAATGTTTAAACAAGAATTTTCTGTAGCACAAATTTTGAATGAAGGTAAAGTAAATGACAGATGCACATGTGTATAAATCGCCTTGAATTTCTAGAAGTTTTCTTGTTCAGTCTAAATTTGGTCATTTCATTCAAATAAAATCAATATTGCAAAGTTTCTTGAATAGCTGGAATTTTACAGCTTTGCAATGCTATTGAAAAAGTTAAGGAGTTGTGTCTAAGATTTTTGTTTGTTAAAGCTATGTTTAAATGTGTTGAATTTTATAAGTTGCCTACTACGATTCTTAACTAAATATGACTGTTATTTTCAGCTATACTTATGTCAGGGTTGAAAGATCTTGCGATTCCATTTACACCATATAGCATCAGACGTGCTATAGAAAATACTGCACATTATATCGATTCTTTGGATCGCTTTGCCCAAGGGCATGGTCTGCTACAGATTGAGAAGGCATTTGATCTTCTCGTAGAATCACGTAATAGTCCTGAAAATGACGTAAATTTTAATGTTAGCTGTGGAGGACATTCCCGTGGCATATATATTCGGGAAGTTTATCGTCTTGTGAGACCAACGGAGCATACAGTAACAATTGAGCCAGTAATTTTGAACGACGCAGTTGCACGTAAGACAAACAGGAATAACATAATTTTCTTTTAGTAAATGTTAGAATTATTAACGGTCATTGTTCATATGGTTTCAGGTCCACAGAAAAAGATTGAATTTGAATTGCAGATAGCATTGGTATGCGATGCCCCTTGGGTTTCTATTCCATCTCATTTGAAGTTGATGTATACGGCTCGGTCATTTGGAATCAAGATTGATCCCAGATCACTTCCTTTTGGAGTACATTACACTGAGGTAATGGAAAATTCTTCCTTTCCTCCATTTTTCAACTTTCTAGCTTGCTTCTCGATAATTGACTTATGCTAACATATTTCTTGTAGATAAAAGGTTTTGACCTCCAAGATCTAGATAAAGGCCCTATTTTCCGGGTGCCTATTACTATTGTGAAGCCTCAAATGCAAGTAATTGTTTTTAAATCTTTTACAACGTTCCGTATAAGCCAACTCGAATATCTGCAATTGATCTACCTGATAATGTTTCCCTGCATTCTGTTTAAAACAAAATTTCTTTCATATGTGATCTACATTTATTAAAGTGAGTTCAGGTTGTTTAATGATATATGTTCTCTTGACGATCAGAGTCGACGGTTCCAGCAGATTTGCATTGCGATTAAGCGAAGTATCGTTCAAGCCTGGCTTCGTACGAAGAGAGTTCATTGTTGTGCCAGAAGGGGCAACATGGGCAGGTATGCACATAAAAGTCAATGTGTATTTACTCCGGTTATATTTTAGAATGTGTTCATTGTTTTATTCATTCTCAACTTTTCATTAGAATTGCATGTCCAGTTGTGCGACCCGAAGCAAGATGGCAAGTTTGTACTCCATGCTGTGCAACTACAAGCTCAAAAGTTTTGCAAAGCCAACGAATTCTACAAGATGATCAATTTAGCAGATCAGGCCGACTCGTTCCATAGCTTTTTAGTCCAGGATAACTGTGTGCTGGAAGTTGTAATAGCCAAATGGTGGGCCAGTCCTGGAGAAGTCAAGTTAAATTATTGCATCACTTTTCACGGATTGAAACCTGACCAAAATCAAGTTATGATGGTTAGTACTTTGGACCACCTAAGTTTATCCCTTCTTAATTTATACATTCTTTGGATAACGTTTACCAAATTACCATTTTATGGCAGCTTCCGGCAGATGGCATTCATCGAATCGATGTGTCTTCACTGCTAGGATATGAAGAATTGTCCCCTAGTATAACACTTAAAAACCACGTGCAGGCTGTGAGGTAATTACTGGGTTTATATAAGTTGTTTGACTAGGTCTTATATTAAAACTGCAATTCGTTTATACTTGATAACTAGTATTATATGTATTGCTTATTTTATCTTGGAAAGTTTTGAGGCTAGTTGAAAATCTTAGATTAAGTTTTCATACAGTTTCACTATTTTTTATCTGAAATTCTTAAAGCCTAAAAGTTTCAAGAACTGATATATTAAATTGTGCACAAATTTGGTAAGCACTATTCTAAAAATATGTGCAAGGCTTCTTTACAAAGCTGTGTGTGAATGTGACTCTGTAATTTGAACATATGTTGAGGAAGTCGAGAATTTATACTTCATTGCAGTTTTTAAGTTTTGATTTTTCTTCTTATTAAAGGCCATCTGAGTTAAAATACCACACCTTGGGTTCCAGAGATGTGTTTCCTGAAGGAAGACAAATCTATGAGATGCAACTAACATATTATTTTCATGTTGTAAGTTGAGATATTTGTTAAACAGGACTAGTCAATGCTTTCATAATCTCTTATGTTAATCCGTTTTTAACGAATTTATTAAAGAGCAAAATGACAGATGTGACCCCAAGCTGTCCCTTGCTGTGCGAGTTGCTTTATGAATCAGAATACGAATCACAATTGTGGATGTTGTTCAACAGCAACAAAAGATTGCTTTGTAGTGGAGATGCCTATCCTTGCAAGGTAATGCATTTGTTTAGAAAACTAGACAAATTTACTTTTTGTGACAAATGACTAACTCGCATTTTTTTTTTAAAAGTATACAACAAAATTGGAGAAAGGAGATTATACGATCCGTCTTCAAGTCCGTCACGAGAAGAAAGAGCTGCTCGAAAAAATGTCGGAACTGACGATTCATCTCCAGTTTCGTCTGCCTAACTCTGTTTCTGTGGACTGCTATCCCACTTATGCGAGTGCTTTGATTGGTGGAAAGAAACTTTCGAGCCAAGGCATTCCTCAAAGCGCTTCGTGTCCAATTTTTTTGGCACCAATTGCTACAGACAAGTACGTACTTAAGCATTTTCAGTATAGTCGTAATCTCTGTTCACTGTCACTAAAGACTCTTCACAAACCTAGACTTCCTAAAAATGGTTCAGCAAGCCACTTTTTGACGGGCACAATAACTTATACCAAAGATGAAATGGGGAAGAAGTCTGTAAGTTAAAAATTTGAAATGAGTGTACTTAGTTAAAGCTTCCATCTCTTTTCTAATTGCAAAACTCATTCAAGTATACTTTTTTTCCAGGGCTGCTTTCCATTCAAATACGTTTTTCTAGAAGCCCATAAGAAGATGTTAGGTATGAACAATGTGAAGGAAAATAATAAAAACGACAAAGAAAACAAGGATAAAACTGAGGAGCTCAGTGAATCAATCAGAGATTTGAAGATATCTTGGATTTTAAAGTAATTGGTGTACTGCCGTATTAACCTTTGATGCTGTTTGTGTTCCTTTTTGTTCGTCAAAGATTTTTTGTAAACGACAAGAAATCGAAACAATTATTTTGTTGCTTAATTGTAGACTCGAAGTTGAAGGTTTAGGAACAGATTTGTTCAATGAGCTATACAAGGATAATCCAGATTTTGCCCCTCTTTTATTGGCTCGCATCTCAGCTTTGCATGGCGACAAGGTATTAGAACTAGATCAAACTTTTAACCGAATGACTCAAGGTTGTATGTGCATGGAATAACCAGGTCAACCGTTTATATATTCACGTTAGAATCGTTCCGAACACCAAAGAGAAATAGTTAAGCTTGCTGACAAGGTGATTGCCTCCATAGACGTGGAATCTTTGCTATCTTATTTTGGGCAGAAATTGGACAATCGGCCAGATGCTGCCAAAATTAAAAGGTATTTCACTAATTTTTGTTAATTGAACCCGTAATTCGCTCTTATACCAAATTCGTTTTTGCAGTGCAATGGAGAAGCAAAGAAACACCCTAGTGGAAGCTATTACTAGAAAGGGTTGTGCCATTTGCAATATAATTAATGATATTAAAAATGAGGAATCCGCTTCAGATGCATCTCCCACAGATACATTGAAAGATGAGCTAAACGGGGTGTTCACAATGTTGCTAAAGTTTGTCGACGTGACCGACTCTAAGGTTTGTATAATTAGCATTCTATCATAATTGATATGTCGTTCTTTTTTTTCTTCTTTTTAATTTAAACGATCCTAACAAAATGCATTTTATGTAGGCAATTCATTTCGGGGTGAAATATTATTCGACCAATTCCCTGTACGGAAAGGCCTTGAAATTACTTCACAAACAAATTGAAGATAAACAGACCCCGGAATTGGAAACCAAGTTAATTAAAGTGAGTAATAATTTCTTGATAATTTGCATCTAGCAGTTCATCCATTTTGTAGGTACAACTAACTGTATCATTAAGAAGTTCTAAATCTCGGTGTTCCACGGTACATGCTTTAATTTCGTCTTTTTTTTTTCAGTTTTATAAAAAGCTAGGCTGGAAATTTGCAGCACAACTATTAGAAAGTACTTCTATTTCTAGAAATCCAATTTCTTTTCACCCATTCTGAATGATCAGTTGACCCAGACTGTTAAATTTCCACAAAGGTTTTTTTAAAAAAAAAAAAAAATAAAAGTACTGCAAATGTATTTTGTAATCTCAGACTGATGTGGTGAAAATGCCAGCTGCAGATATTACCTGATTACTGCTACTTAAATGGGTATTAAATCTCCAAATGCATTTATTTGGATTTTACTTACTATTGTATCTTGATAAAAATGCACTTTATGCCAGAAATCAAAATGTGTAACTTCGAAAAAAAGTGGGTTTGTATTATTTAAATTTATTGGTGAATTTAGAAATATTTTTATAGCATATATCAGTGTTGTAGTTTTCTTTTTGTGTAGTTTTTAAAAAAATGCAAATTGTTGTTGTAGCTATCAAAATACTTTTGACCTACCCTGTACGATTGTCGCTTTTTTTTTTTGGTAACACGTCATAGCTCGGTTGCATTTTCGCGTGCGTATCATACTTCATATCACCGTAAATAGTGACGTCACCGCCATGTCGTTAAACGACAAGTGTGATGACGTCAGTGAAATGTGGTGATTGTGCTGCTATTCTCGCAAAAACTCGCCTCTGGCGCAGATAATTTGCTCAGATGTGTTGACCTTCTTGATTATTTTGTCAGGTATTTGTATTGTTGATCTTCATCTCGAACTACATTTTAGTAGAATGTGGTTCGAAATTTTGCCAAGTTTTGGAATCATTGTAGCATGTTTGACTATTCCTCAAGGAGTTTGCTATGTATGCAACAAACTTTCAACCGGAAATGTTCGTAAGCCTTGCAGTATATTTTACCCTTTCAAATTTTGTTGTCCCGATTTCTAAATGGTATATTTTTTTCACCGTAATTCTTGCTTTATATTAGCCATATAGAAGATCTTTAGCCTTTACAAGGGACCGATGGCTTTGGCATAGGGACGCCAGAATTACTGGCGATGCTACTAAAATGCAGGCAAGTATTTGGATAATCTTATTACATTTCAGGTCCCTCTCCCTCTTCACGTGCTTCTGCTAAGCAAAGGTCACAAACTGGCGGGTAGAGATAGAGCTTTGACATAAATTGACACCTATAGCTATACCATGCTGTTAAATGATATGTAAAACTGGTTTAGTTGTAAACTAAAATTCCGAAGGAATGATAGAGGTGCTCCGTTTGTAATATTTAAAAATGTACGTGCGGTTGAAATTAACTTGCCATCTTTCTATGTTGTTCCAATCATTTAAAATCTTCTAATTTTTGACTACATAGCTAGCGAAACGTCTTCTACTGTATTCAGGATTTACCTTATCTATGATACTAATTAGATAAGAACATTCATAATTTGTGTTTGAGCCTGATGGTGTGTGGTGTAAGCATGCTTGAACAGTGCTACTTGAGCATTATGGTGGATATGTTTATTAATTATTACCAATGCATATTTTTAAATTGCATTTCAATGCGTAAATTTAATTGTGAAAAACTGGTGCTATTTTTCTAGGGCTTGGAAGCCATCCCTGATGAATGAACTGAGAAGATTGAGAAATTCACTAGACTGACATGTAGCTTGACAAGTAGTAAAGATGTCAGTGAGGCATTGCATACATTTGTTTGAGTTTAGGTACTCCCAAGCATTCGTTTTGAACTTGAACCTTGTTTCAATGTCTCGTATATAAATAAAAGTAAATATTATACCAAACTGTTGATTTTACCCTGTTTTTTATATTTATGTCGACTGTTTTAGCCAGAATCAGCACAGATAGTTGAGCCTTTCAGATAGATGTGGCTTTCATACTTTATTTTAACTGCATGGTCACTCATTTTTGTGATTGCAAAGGCAGTTTTTTTGTATTGATATAACAAATATAGTTTTGGTAGTGATGTGTCAAATCGGTCATCAGGTTGGAATTAATTTGAGGCATTGAATTTTGAGGCTATGACTATGACTTGTAGCATTCCCTTTGAGACGGGCACTCACTAGGAGTCGCTACGGTGTTGAACAAACTTATCA
>JAQGBW010001519.1:0-25281 GCA_034698625.1 Julus scanicus | reverse complement strand
TACGTTTTTACCCAAGTAACATTACGTTTTAACCCAAGTAACATTAGTTTTTACCCAAGTAACATTACGTTTTTACCCAAGTAACATTACGTTTTTACCCAAGTAACATTACGTTTTAACCCAAGTAACATTAGTTTTTACCCAAGTAACATTACGTTTTTACCCAAGTAACAATACGTTTTAACCCAAGTAACCTTACGTTTTCACTCAAAAAACATCACGTTTTTACTCAAAAAAACATCACGTTTTTACTCAAAAAACATTACATTTTTACTCAAAAGACATTTAGTTTTTGCCTGAAAAAAATTCGTTTTTATCCAAGAAACATTTAGTTTTTATCCAAGAAACATTTAGCTTTTATCCAAGAAACATTTAGCTTTTATCCAAGAAACATTTAGTTTTTACCAAGAAACATTGTGTTTTAACCCAAGAAACATTTCATTTTTACTAAAGTGTTTTAGTTTTCCACCTTGTTTTATGACCAACAAATGCTATTTTGCATAGTCGTTTTATTATGTAATGACTGGATGAAGACTGCTATCCATTGAATAACCTGCTGAGATTAATTAAGCGAAGCTTGTTTCCAAATATTGTTTCTAGATGGCGGTAAAATACCGTTCAGACTCATTTAAACCAGGAGGCGAAGCGGTGGCCCGCGGGCCAAATCAGGCTCGCGGTTACATTTCATGTTGCCCGCAGATTATGATCAAAATGCCCATTCCAATTTCAGATGTATGGGGGTCAACCATAAATAAGACAGTATTTAATTTAGTATGGTAATCTCTAATACTTAAGCGAAGGTCAGTACGCATATATTTGAAAAAGCTTTTTTTTTATAAAATCCTGTAATACACAATAAAAACGTTCTGTAATTTGTATTTAACGATCTTGCCTAATTGGCAATTAATTGAATATCCTGTGTTTTTACTATTATTTTAGGAAAAACAATTTGACATAAAATGCAGACTGTTGTACTGTTGCCATAAAACCATTTGGATAATGAATGCATTTAGGCACTTGTTTCCAAATGCTAGCTAAAAAATACTGTGGTAGCTATGAAAAAAAAATCTTCTAATTTTGAAATTGTTTTAAAAAAAACTTTTTTTTTTTGTCCTTGCATTGCTATATAGTTAAAAAACATTGGCTGAAATAAGGCCTAACTTGGCCGTATGTCTTATTCTCAAAATATATGGAAAAATATGTGCGAGACTAATGCAGCGAGAGTAATGGCTGCATATGGTCACACTTTATGTGGCCATTGTCCGTACAGAGCTACTGCGCATGTGCAAAGCGCATGCGTCACCTGTGGCTTAAATGGGGAACAGAACTTCGTGCATTGTGCCTTAAGGGCGGAGCTTAAAAACAAAAGGGGCGGCGCATCTGCTCATAAGCATTAGTGCGCATGCGCGGGGCATTATAACGCACAAAACTACGGACAATGAGAATATGGCATAAAGCCTTCCACATATATATGCTAGACTCACTTTTATCCGCATTGATGTGCGCTGTATGTTTGGCATGCCAAAGAAATTTAGCAGACGATATTATGCGCTGAGCGCATAACTAGTGCGCATGCGCAAACCAAAAATCTTGCGCTAGCAGCCGATTTTACATAAAATGAGTCTATAGTGTGTGAGTGGCTTTGAGAGTAGAAGCTAAGCGTTTCCGTGACGTGACGTTTAGGCCAATTTGCCCTACCGTGCCTATAGAAGTTTCGCTTCAATAAAAAACCGATGAGTTGTGTTTTTTATAGGACACATGAAAGAAAAATGAGAGAAACTTGCAAGTCAGATTTCATTAGATTTTCATAAAAATAGAATACTATTACTTTTAAAAATATGAAAGCACGAGGATGTAAACTAAGTCCAATTAATGAATGTTGCTCATCTAGAGGTCAATTTCCAATTGCTACATTTTCTATTATCTACAATCCCATTATGCATTATCATGTGATGTATTATCATTTTGCTGACATTTCCAATATGGCTGCTGCTGGTGTAAAAGGATGCAGCCATGTTGGAAATAGTGTCTCATACACTACTAAGTGGTGCTGAATTTGAATAAAGGCTATTTCGTATTTCGTCTAATCATTCACTTCTTTTATGTACTATTTCCAATGTCATCCCTTATAAAAAGTTCAGGGTTTTTCATTTTGAGTTACACATTGATTTCCAAACCAGAAACCAGTATTCGAATTTTAAAGTGTTTATTGTATGACATGTTTCCATCTTATGAAAGAATTAAGTTAAATAAGAACATATGCATGTTAATTTCAGTTCACTATTTGAACTAGTTGTCATTATGAGCATGACAAAGTGGGAATGACTATCTGAAAAATTTTATCTAAAATCTGAAATGACAGATTTTGATCCACCAAATGCAAGATTTTAAAAAAATTAACCAATGTTTTAAGAGGTTAAGGGGTCACATCACGACACTATCCCCTCCTTCCATCTCCTAAGCAATCACAGTTTTCAGAACACTGTCCCACGTGACCTCATAGAACACATTTCTATTTGTAGCTTGTTTGGTTACAAAGTTTCGTTGTGACGTGAATCCGCTTGACGGATTACCGCGAAATTTTTTATTTAACTGTTAATCAATGAAAAAAACGGCGAGTCGCAATTGTGACATACTGTAAATAGAATAAAAAAATTATCCTGCACTTTTTATATTTTATTTAATTCGAGAAAGATTTCGTGTTTCAGAAAGGTGCAGTTGATGTAAATAAACAGTTAGCCCCAAAATTGTTTTTTTGGCGTAGAACAACTTTTTTTGTTGATTTAACAGCAGGGAGGGAAACGGAAATGAAACGGCTAACGGCTTTGAATCGTCTTACTTCTTGCGAATGTCGCAATGTATGAAATATTCGTCCCATATACATGTTTTAATTACAATTCTTGAATGTTATTTCCGAGGGAAGGGTTAATAGCACATATAACCATGAATGAAGAAAGTAGCGGCATCGAACTCTTTTCTTCATGTTTTATACATAAATATTTGCAGTCTTTGCCATTGCATAAAATAGAAATATATACTACTTTTTTTGTGGAACAAATAACGAATCTTAATTGTTATATTGTTTAGCTATCACATTTTTGGTATTTTTGAACATGGTAGCTCCATCTCCGTGTCGATATGAAGATCGATATCCCCACATTGATACTGACATCGATATCCACAAATTGATACGGACATCAATATCTCCACACTGTTATGGACATCGATATCCTCACATCGTTATGGACATCGATATCCCCTCATCGTCACAGACATCGATATCCCCACATCGTAATGGACAACAATATCCCCTCATCGATACTGACATCATCCCCACATCGTTACGGGCATCGATATCCCCTCATCGATATCTCCTCATCGTTACAGATGTAGAAAGGTTAACAGGTTATGCATTTAGACAGGTTCATTTATACACGCGTTACCAAGTCGTGAACAAACATGTTATGCTTTTAGAGAGGTTTTTCATTTACACAGGATGCATTTAGACAGGTTCTACTGTAGTTGTCATCTATAAAACCTCTAAATTAAAACAACTTCTGGCGTCCCATTGAAATTGGAGTTCATTATTTTGTGTCGCAATAACTGTAGGCCTAGTTTAGTGTGCCTCTACAAATTTGGCATAGAGGCCAAAGCTATTATTGACAAAATATTGTTGAATCGTTTCATTAGGTTGCATGCAAATGTTGGATTAAAGAATGCATGGTTATGCCTTTCTAAACATAGATCTTTAAATATAAAATGTCCAAATTATCGACTTAAACATTTTTTTTTTTCAAATACGCTCATGATTTAAGTGCATTCTAGGTGGATTTGTTGTACAAGTGACACTTATGGAACACTCTGAACCGGATATTTCATGTTTTTCGCCTCAGGAAATTTGCGGTGGCAGTCGGCCTCGATATTTCCAAGAACTTCTGAAAAAATCAAACTTGTCCTATGTATGATGGTCTGTTTCAATTGTAATTTATTATCGGAGATAATTGATGTCTTATCTCAAGTTTTAACAACTTTGTTGTTATTGTTGCTTTATTTTAGCAAGTTTTTTAAGCTTGTTACAGTAATTTCCAATATCTCAACTCACAAACAATATACAGAAACACGTGACAATGTATTTTAAACTTATTAGATGATTTACTCTATTTTTGAACTAACAGTTTCCCCATGAAATATCGAGATTAAGACCACTATAATAAGTTATAGTAAAAAATGAAATATTTTTTTCAATATTTCACATGTTTTTTTACTTGTTTTCATTATTGAATTCCGTAAATTTAAGAGGAATGTGTTTCTGGAATAGTAGTGGTTAGGTTGCAGTAAGACCAGTTAATTTCTAATCATTTTAATAGGTCAACAAGTATACTTATGAACATACAATGTGGCTTTGAGCACCAATTTATGAATTGTTGGTATGCTTATTAATAATTTAAGTGATTAGTTAGAATCTTACGCAAGTATTTATTTGGTTTTTTTATTTCCAATAAAAGTACTAAAAAATAAGTAGGTTAGTAAACCTTCGAAGAAAAAAGTTGCACAAGCTCGTCTTTTTATATGTACCAAGTTAAAATTTAAGATGATGAACAAGAAAACAAAAGAAGTTTGATGTACTCAAATGCACCGAACGGTCCAGGAACTTGCCAAAATATATAATTTTTTTGCTTATAGTAATAAATAGCGCGTGCCGTAATTAGCCTAAAATATTCATTAGGCCCACCTTTTCACAATTGTATTACAAAGAGGAAAACTCGGTGATGCCATATTTATCGGATGGGTTGTTACCAGAAATGATTTATTACTTGATCTCACTTTTCCTTCTTCCTTTTATAAACTACGTCATCTTTCTACATAAATTTTTCCCCTAAATTATTGTCACTCCATCTGGTGGACTATTTAAATGTTGTTTTTTCTGCTAATCTGGAAAATTTCAAATTTTGAAATGTCTAGATAAACGTTGTCTTAAGAATCCACTAGATGGCGCTGCGAGCAACATAAAAATTGCGCCCGAAAAAAAGCGCGCCCTATTTTACCCACTTTTTCGTGTTGTGTCATGTCAAGTCAAGTCCTGTTATGGCTGCTATGTCGTGTTATGTCGTGTTATGTCATGTCATGTCATGCTACTGATGTTAGGTTAATATGTATAAGTTATGTTACTTAAGTTAGAATTGGTCTTTTTGTGGGCATTTTTCATGGTATCATCAAGAACAAATAGTAGCTATTTGCCATTTGTCAAGAAATTCTAGAATTTTATACAAGTTCGGGAAAGATGCAATGAGCAAGAGTTTGTAAAGCCGGGTCTCCACTAAGACGTACATGTACGTATATACAAGTATTTACAAACATATGCAAAAACGTTTGCCCTCCGGGTTTGTTTAGGCCGCCATTTTTTAAATATACATATGTAAATATCAAAATGTTACACTTATTAAATGTCTTTAATAGCTGTACAATTTTGATATTTACATATATTTACAAAATGGCTGCTGAAACAAACCTGGAGAGCAAACTTTTTGCATATGTTTGTAAAAAAACGTGTATATACGTACTTGTACGTCTTGGTGGAGACCAGACTTAAGATGTAAATATGATACATACATTATCATTGACATAGTAGAGGCAGCCTTTTTTTCGAGATACGTATATCGTATTATATTTTTTAGATATTTTTAGATATTTTCAACGTGCAAACTGCCCAATGACAAATAAGTGCCAAATAAGAATGTTAATTTTCTAGGCACAACAACATACTAATTTTGTGCACAAACTATAGGGCACTTTTAGACTCGGTGTATCTTAATTGCAATTTTGCAAAATTTTACAATCACATCTAAGCTTTTTTATTTTCAGGAACATGATAATGAGTTGTAGATGGCGCACTAAGCCATCACATGATGCTAGAAACATGTAGATTACAATTTTGAAAAAAATATAATTTAAAAAAAAAAATACTGCCCAGAGTCAGTTTCTGCGCATTCTTCTCAGAATACTAAATAGATTTCAGCAGATTTTTTTATTGGCTGTCAAGTTTAAATTTATTACTAAATTCTATAGTTTGGCCTTCATTTTGTTGTCAAATGGCAGGAGCAGGGGAAGTATACGTAATTACCATATCTCGTTCACCCACTTTAGCCTTAAAAATTAGTCCTTTGGGCCATATTCAGTGCTGATAGTTGAAATTACCACTTTTACACCAATCAATTATATCATTGAAGTACTGAGTTTCGGGCATCTAAGATAATGGGTTGTTATAATATGCTTAAAAAAACTTAACAAATGTGACATCATAAGAATAGGTTGGAATGTACTGTATTTAGTGTATCTTACATAAGGTTACATTAGTAATTTTTCGTATTAGTATGCCAAACTGCATTTACTGAAAATCACGTGAAATAGGTGCAAAAACAATTTGTTTGTTTGAATACAAATCATAACATCTTGTTGATTAAGCTTACCATTATGTGAATAAAATTTGAAATAATACACCAATATGAGACATGCATAGTAATTCATCAAGTTTTTACTGTAATTTGAGTATATATACTTGTTATCAAAATAGAATCAAATAACAAATTAAAATTGCTTGAAAACAATCTAATTTACATAATACAGTAGAACCTGTCAAAATGCATCCTGTGTAAAGGAATAGCCTCTCTAAACGCATAAAATGTGCCGGTCTCGACTTGGAACCGGTGTAAACATGAATAAACTTCCCTAAAGTAATAATGAATAATTTTTATTGGCCCCAATGATTTTATAAGGGAATATCAATAATGTAACTGCACAAATATCAAACTAAGATTAGGTTATCATGTGATTTATCGCAAGTCAATGTACGTGAGTTCCTTGTGTGAAGCACTTGGATGATCCTTTTTGTACTGACACAGTACTATACAGACAGAATCTGTCATTGCCATGTGCATTGAACCTTTAGACGCCATTTTTTATGTAGGCCTACACAATTATTACTAAATGCAACAGGCAGGGAGAAGCGAGGCAATTACTGTACTTTTGTATGCACTAAGATGGCACCCAATAGCTAGTGACTCATCTAGGATTGAAAATAGGGGAAATTCCCTATTTTTCAGCTGTATGTGCACATGTCTGCTGATAAACCTGTCTAAAAGCATGACCTGCCTAAAAGCATATTTTCCACCTGTCCCAAGAGTATGCATTTAGACAGGTTGTACTGTATTCCTATTTGAAATTCTCTGTAGTTTTGATTGTTTATCCATAGATGGCGCTATGGGTCAATACATTTGTGGCTGTAAATTGGCACATGAATACATTAGCAATTCTGAAAAAGTTTTTTCAATGTTGGTTTAATTATTTAAGATGTATTTCTTACACTCAATCGTGACCAATTAAAATCATACCAGGATATTTCATCCCTGCTGTCATGTCATTATGAAGTTGGGGCAATTTTTTTTGTAGATTTATACTTTATTTTAGTAGTCATTCCGTGTATTGTTTTTAGCTAGGCAATCTTATTTCAACACGTACTTAAACCACCCACATCGCATTTGAACCAAGATGTTATTAGAAATTCACATATATGTTGCACGTTGTGTCAAGGGGTCCTGAGTTTTTGGAAACGGTCCTCTAATGATTCATTAGACAAACATTTCATTTTCTCCCTGTTAGATGCACAAATATTGTAGTGTTCCACACAAGGCCGTATATGTGGGTGATATGGGGTGTATATGGTCCAGAATCCTGGGCTGGATCGCATTTTTCCAAAACAGAACAATTGCGCTTTTACTATCTTAATGCCTAGTACACACTAGATGAAACACGAAACTGAAACAGGTTTTCACAAATATATTTATGATATATGGATGTGCATCAGATTTCTGCAAAGAAGTTTCATGAAACTTTTTGACCAAAAAAGACGTGTTTCCATGAAACATTTTGGTCATCGCTCAAGAGGCGGTGAAGATTCAAGGAAATCAATGAAACTTTGTTTTATGGTTAAGGCGCTTCTACCAAGGCCTTTATACTCCACGTGCTTAAGAGGCGAATATCGTTTTTTTGTGTTCACTCAAATATAAACGTCGTCTGCAATGAAGTGCCTGGAGCAAACTTTGATCACCAAACATTTCCTGTGTGGACGACTACATTTGGACCTGTTTATGGAAATATGTTCACGAAACTACGTTTTGAGAACTTGGTTTGCAGAAACTTTATTTCGGTTTCATGTTTCATCTGGTGTGTACTAGGCATAACAATAGCAGTTTTACTGCAGAAAAATATTTCTAAAGCAGAAAAATTGCACTTTTAATGCAAAAAGATGCGTTTTAACTTCAAAATATTGCGATTATACCTTAGGAAAATGCGTTTTTACTTTAGAAAAATTACACTTTTAATACTAACAAATCCATTTTTGGAACAGAAAAATCAGATTTTAAATGCAAAAGTTTAATTTCCTTTTTATAGTTTGCCGATTTGGGTTGAAATTTGTAAAATTTCTTTGACTTTGGGAGGAGGGGAGTGTGACCTATCCTCAAATGCTTGAAGATTTTCCAATAATTTTACAGGACACATGACATCAAACTTGTCATAAACTTTCTCCTATAATTTATCAAATAAATTTCATGAATGCAACTATAGTTTGTCTGAAGAAGTTCCTTAATTAGTAGAAGCCAGTGTTTTCACATCCACTTCCAAGAAAATTCAAAAGATTTATTGATCAAAGATTTATTATTAAAGTTATTAAATTTATTTTTACAGGTTTGCAATACAGTGAATCGGTCCCATTTCCAGGGGCTCGGAATTATGGGGGCCATTTGTCCTTGCAGAAATTTGATGGCCAGGATCGGATCTCGGCGGAATGGAACGGCTTTTCAAACAGTAAGTCCTCATCTTATGTGTTTATGCAATAAACAACTCTCAATTTGTGTCAGGTTTTATTTTTTTTCGTGCTACTGGGATGCGAATTAATATTCAGGATTTGTCCCAATCATGTTGAACACTTAACCTTCACGGCTCCCCCTCGCGGCTAGGTTAAGTTAACACGGGTTAACTAATGGCGTCTTATATACTGAATTTCATTAACATCAATTGACAATAAATGTTTAGTTATCCACGTGTTCTTGTCTGACATGCTACATGCCAAGTTCGTATTGATTGGACTGTCTATTTTATTACCCAATTGTAAGATGCGCAGTTAGAAGATGAATTATTAAACTGTATACGCACTAGCATGTCTATTTAAAAAAAATATATTTCCATGGTTATTACGAAGGTATTCCTTGGACTTGTGGCCGGTTTAATCAAGTATTTCTTAATTTTTAAATGGCGATTTTAATAGGTTGTTAATTATAGATTAATGCTTAATTAGAGCATTTTTAAAATTCTGGAAGATGATTTTAATCTGATGCGCCGTAAAATTAGATTTCAACTAGTTTTCAACCAAATCTGTTTTTCAAATAATTTCAACTACATGTAGTTTCCATCGAATTTATTTTCAACTTACTAGGTTGAAATCCCTTAGATCCAAAATCTATTTTCAACTAGATTTCAATTATATAGGTATCAACCAAATTTGTTTTCAATTAGATTTCAACTATAGCTTTTTACCAAATCCGTTTTTAATTAATTTCAAATTACTAGGTTGAAATCCCTTCCGTGCACATGCAAACTACTAGATTTCAGCTAGTTATCAACCAAATCCGTTTTCAACTACTTATCAACCAAAGTTGTTTTCAATTAGATTTCAACTAGTTTTCATTCAAATCTGTTTTTAATTAATTTCAAATATCAAGGCTGAAATCCCTTCCGTGTAAACTGATTTCAACCAGTTATCAACCAAATCTGTTTTCAACTAGACTTCTGTTAGTTTTCAACTAATTTCAATTAGTTTTTAACTAGATTTCAGTTATAGTTATCAACTGGATTTCATTTAGTCATCAACTAAATTTGTTTTCAACTGGATTTCATCTAGTTATCAACCAGATTTGTTTGAAATTAGATTTAAACTAGTTTTCAAACAAATCTGTTTTTAATTAATTTCATGTTTGTTTTCAACCAAATACGTTTTTAATTAATTTCAACTAGTTTTCAACCAAATATATTTTCAATCAGATTTCAACTAGTTTTCAACCAAATATATTTTCAATCAGATTTCAACTAGTTTTCTACCATAATTGTTTTCAACTAGTTATCGACCAAATTTGTTTCTAATTAGATTTCAACTATAGTTTTCAAAAAAATCTGTTTTCAACTTGGTTGAAATCCCTTTAGTGAAATATGCTCGCTTCACGAACTATTTTTAACCAGAGCGCTTTTGTTAGTTTTCAAAAAAAATCTATTTTCAACTAGTTTTTCACCAAATTTGTTTTTCAAATAATTTGAACTACATGTAGTTTTTATCGAATTTATTTTCAACATACTAGGTTGAAATCCCTTAGATCCAAAATCTGTTTTCAACTAGATTTCAATTATATAGTTATGAACTGAATTTCATCTAGTTTTCAACTAAATCTGTTTTCAACTAGGTTGAAATCCCAACAGTGAAATATGCGCATGCGCTCGCTTCACGAACTATTTTCAACCAGATTTTAGCTTGTTTTCAAAAAATCTGTTTTCAACCAAATCTGTTTCCAACTTCTGTAAATTTCTGTCAAATAGGTTAAAATTCATTCCTTGACTGTAGCTTTTAAACGAGCAGACAAAATTCCGCTTTGAAAATCCGTCGTTAAAATTGGAAGATTTTATTTTGGTTCTCAAAGATGGCGGAAAGGTCTCAGATAATGGCAACATCTGCCTATATATATGCCTCATTCTTATGGTATGTATACGGAAATGGGCAGCATGGAATTCGCTTATCTTCTGAATTCCGCCAGTCATGTCTGCGTAATATAATTTGTAATTCTGCAGCGGAATGCTGATAAGCTGCGCAAGATCGTTAAATGACCCCTCATTAAAATTGTCTGCAACCAAGTGCCCAACTGGGCATCATTTCATTTGGTTCTTCCAAAATATACGAGTATACTTAAAACGTTTTCACTCTGGCTTTTGGCACATCTCTTGCTGTGTCTCAGGGACACATTTTTTTGTTTATTCCCGGAGTGATAAAATGCATTCTAACCTTGGAAGATCTAAATTTTTATCTCCTGTTCTTTCTCCAGGCCATTTCGATTTCATAAAATTTTATTTACGGCGTGGTCTTATGTATGCATAAAACGAAATTGATTTTTGGATGATGATAAATAATTCTGGAAACGATTCCGAAAGGGGCTTAAAAGGGGTTTTCGCTGCTTCAAAATCGTGTCAAAGCGATGAAAAGCAAATTATCTTTTTTTTCCAGAAACTTATTGCTTTTAAAGTGACCAAACCTTATACCTGTTATTGTTTTTCCAACATAATTTTGGTCATTTGAGTATTTCAACATTCAGCTGAAATTAAAAGATTAGCTTGATATATACATAAGGGCGAGGCTAATGTTATAACCGGAATAAATTTACTTATCTACATTTTTTAATTGTGAAAATTACGAAATTTATTTGCATAATTAGAGAAACCTAAGGCTTCTTGCGGTTTTATAATAAAAATAGCCTAATAAAATAAATTTAAAGCTAATAGCTAAATTTGCTTTTTTGTAAGCGTTGTTAAATTTACCTACCGGAAGCGTTGATTTAGGCAGAAGTGACGGTGGCGCATGCGCGGAAAGCTTTTTTTTTTTTTTTTTTCATGCTACTGATAAATCACATAACCATCATATGAAACTTCTAATTTTCTAAATTATCGAATTTGCAATTTTTTTATTATTGGAGGAAATAGTTTTCACATCTTTCATATTAAGATCAGCCACTCACGCATGCGCGCAACCTATTTCCGGCGAAATGTGCAGTTTTTAGCCACTAACTCACGTGATAAGTTAGTTACCTATTGTTATTGACATCCTATAACCCCAAATAAGATTGAATTTAATGTTTGTTTTACTTGGAGTACTGGGAAAGCCTTGCTAAGTGGCAAAACAAATGTTTTTGACACTTATTAACAAAGGTGGATGATGGCATCTTCAGATTACGTCATTTTTGTAGGGTTTGGTAAGGTGCACCACCTGCTAAATTCCGAATCTGTTTTATACCTTCACTTTATAGGGCGTTTCTACTTCATTTATTACCGTTCATTGCGTCACATGGCAACTGGTGACATAAAACGACATTTATAAGTTAGAAGTCGCCCTCTTAAAACCTGCCATTAGTAAGATTTGTAAAAATGTGCAACAGATGGCGCTGCATACACGATATGGTATTTTATAATTGTCTAAACTGGTTTCATAATCAGTGCTATTGGCTTGTTTTGTTCTCATACTGACCGGTTTTATTATCGAATGTTTTCCACAGTATAGGTTAATTTTCTGCAAAAATTTAACTGGTTCGCAACAAAATCTTGACCTATTTAGCTTGATTTAGCGCAATCTTTCATTTTTTTTATATCGGCAATGCATTGTGGCGTTTTACTCATAAATATGGATGCTTAAGAATACTCAAATGTCCAGCTGTTCCTATTTAACATAAATGCAGATTGTTTTAGAATCATTTTTGAATGTTTAATACCTAAAAGACGTGAAAGTTTTTAAGATTGATAAATTGAGGATAAATGATATAAGATTCGACGATATGGGCACAATTAATTGCAATCTGCCAGCTAATTAAATATAACTGTCAGTTGCAACGAAATAAGGGCGGGTTAAATGCGTGTTAATCGGTTATTTAACGTAAACTAATCTGTATGATGCAAATTTATAGTCTTGGAAATTTCATGATTTACTATAATTAGTAAAATGTTAGACAATCAAACGATTGCAAATTTTATTAATTCTATGCAAACAGTAGTCACATATCAGGACACAAATTTCTATCAATTTGTCGTTTCAAAGTTTAGATTTACTGGTATAATATTCTAAAGTTGTTTTTTATATCTAATCAGAGAATGATTGATGATAACGACTCGTTAAATAAACTACATTTAATTGAGTAGTGTGTTGCAAAAGTTGCTAATCGTTGATTAAAAGCTATGATTGAATGTTAAATGTAACTGTAGCAAAGTGTTTAATCATGGCGGGAATAAGTCTTAGATTGTGCTGCCATGTAGTGGCCACTTTTTCATTCCAGTAGTGGTAAGGTTACCCGCAGTGTGGCACACTCGTGCACATTGGTCCAAATGTGGGCCCTCAGGTGAGAGATGTGAAACCATCTCTGATTAAAAGCTGTTGGATTGAATGTGAGATTTAACTCTGCAAAGTGTTTAATTATGGCGGGAATTAGTCTTTGATTGGGCTGCCATCTAGTGGTTATTTTTTCATTCCGGGAGTGGTAAGGTTGCACACAGTGTGGCACACTTGTGAACATTGGCCCACATTTGGGTTCTCATATGAGAAATATGAAACCATCTCTGATTACAGTAGAACCTGTATAAATGAATACGCTTGGGACCAGTGAAAAATATGCTTTTAGACAGATTCATTTATATACACGGGTCCCAAGTCGGGACCGGGACAATTTATGCTTTTAGAGAGGTTATTCATTTAAACAGGATGCATTTAGACAGGTTCTGCTGATTAAACTGTTTAATTGAATGTTAAATTTAACTCTGCAACTAAGTGTTTAATCACAGCAGGAATTACCCTTAAATCATACTGCCATCTAGTGGTCACTTTGTCATTCTGCTAGGGGTAAGGTTACCCGCAGTGTGGCACACTCGTGCTCATTGGCCCACATTCGGGCCCTCAGGTGAAAAATGTGAAATCATCTCTATTTCTAACAGCTAATCATTGTTATCTATAATATCATCTTAATTCTTGTTAGAACAATTTTTTTTTCATTTTTTATTATGATTCATCCATGATTCAAGGCACTAGAATTCGTTTTTCACTCGATTTGAAGCGGAATAATCTTTATAAAAACGACAGTCGATTTACTGACCGCACAAGTAGATCATTCTTGGTCCACCCCACGGTGTCTTTGACCCAAGGCGAAGTTTTTTTATTGTTATTTTGAGTCAGTGAACTTGAAGGTGGTGACATTCCATGTTTTATTCTATTGGGTCTAATTGGCGTTGTGCTTTATTATATAGTTGAACGCTCTGTTCTAAATAGTGGCAGCTGAGAGGAAAAGGTGACCAGCCGTGCCTCCATTCTACTGACCCACATTTTGTTTTCTCGGACAGTTTCAAGTGAGAAGGGTTTGCACCGTTTTTCTTTGGACACCAGAGTCGTTGACCTTCCCCTTTCTGACATGATTATCCGATGATGTTGACCCACTGACGAAGCCACGTTACTGGTCCAGTTCCAAGTATGACTCTGGGTGGTGCAACTTAACTTTACTTTTAACTTTTCATCCCATTTTTCGCTCTCCATTTTGCTTCTGTGGAATTTTGCTACTTTAAGTAGTTGCTTTCATCTTGTTCCTTTCATTATGCACCCAAGGGGATAAAATGAGCAATTCTGAACATTGTTTTGTTGGTATCAGAGCATCTGCTCCTTAGCAAATACTTAGTAAAGAATGTTGATCAAGATCATTGTGCATTTCTGGTTTGTTGGCACTACACCATGTACTGCTTAGCAAATAATTAGTAAAGAATTGTGAGCAAGTCTTGTAGATCTTGGTCTGTTGGCACCAGAGCATGTGCTCCTGAGCAAGTACTTGGTAAAGAATGTTGAACAGGTCTTGAAGATCTTGGTGTGCTCTTAACTATATACTTAGTAAAGAATTTTGAGCAAGTCTTGTAGATCTTGGTCTGTTATTACCAGAGCATGTGCTCCTAAATCAATACTTAGTAAAGAATTTTTGAGCAAGTCTTTCAAATCTTGGTCTGTTTGCACCAGAGCATGTATTCCTAATCAAATACTTCACAAAGACATTTGAACAAGTCTTTTAAATCTTGGTCTGTTGGCACCAGAGCATGTGCTCCTAATCAAATACTTAGTAAAGAATGTTGAACAGGTCAGGCAGATCTTGGTCTGCTGGCGCCAGTGCATGTGCTCTTAACCATATACTTAGTAAATAATTTTGAGCAAGTCTTGTAGATCTTGCTCTGATGGCACCAGAGCATCTGCTCCCAAATAAACACTTAGTAAACAATTTTGAGCAAGCCTTTCAAATCTTGGTATGTTGGCACCAGAGCATGTGCTCCTAATCAAACACTTAGTAACGAATTTTGAAAAAGTCTTGTAAATCTTGGTCTGTTGGCACCAGAGCATGTGCTCCTAATCAAACACTTAGTCAAGAATTTTGAGCAAGTCTTGCAAATCTTGGTCTGTTGGCACCAGAAGATGTGCTCCTGAGCAAATACTTAGTAAAGAATGTTGAACAGGTCTTGTAGATCTTGGTCTGCTGGCGCCAGTGCATGTGCTCTTAACCATATACTTAGTAAAGAATTTTGAGCAAGTCTTGAAAATCTCGGTTTGTTGGCACCAGAGCTGTGCTCCTTAATTAGCAGAAACTTCTTAAACAGTCTTGAGCAACAGAGCAAGAGTCCTGTCTTGTGCAAGAATATACACTAGCATCCTCGTGTACCGGTATTTTGAATGTGTGATTTCTATCAGGAAGTTTTAAGTAGACAATTCCGTGTTGAAGGGCCTTTTATTATTTGTAATTTCGCTATAACTTTGTCATGATGTGGTGACTCGAGATTAACTTGTCCTTTCCAATTTAAGCTATGATAATGAAAATACCATTTGGATATTGTTTTGATAGATAGATATCTCCGGGTTGCAGGACAGTTGTGATGAACACAAAAATAAAAGTAAACGACATGGTTGTAGGACAGAACACAAATCAATCAAACAACTTTGAAATTCCAAAGACTTTCTCTACTTGGTTTTTATGTTGTGCAGTAAAAGCTTTTTGTTGATGATGCCTTCTCCAAAACATACCTTCAAATAGATGAATTGCACACTTAGAGATGATGTAATGTCATGAGAACAATATGTTAATCCAATGGGCATTTTATAGGCAAAACTAGGCGACTAACTAAAGCACAAACTTCTATGAGGCGCAGTAACTTTGAACTTAACATGATTAGCTTCATTATTACTTGATGATGATCCAATGAAAACTATAATCCATAGGACCACAATTAACTAGGACTTCAAAAGGGCAAAGTTACCCAGGTCTTAAAAAAGGTGCAGGGAAAAAAGTACAAGGCAGAGGGGAAGGGGACTGCCTGTGGGCCCTACATTACAATATGGGTGCCCAAACCAAATGAGAACCATTGCATATGCTTCCAAAACTCCCATGGTTGAACTACATGGAATTATCAAGAGCATTTTTGGATTATTTTCCAAGTAAAATAATTTGACGTCCAATTAATTTGTAACTGATGTGCCAAAATTTGCAATTTTATACTTTGATGCTAAAATTGACTGTCTATCACAGTCATTGCAATGGATTAACCTCAATGATATTCTTCCTATTAGATAATTTTTGGATTATTTTCCAAATAAAAACATCACAGACGTCCAAATTAATTTGTGAGTTATGTACTAAAATTTGCAATTATATACTTTGATGCTAAAATTGACTGTCTGTCTCAGTCATTGCAATGGATCCCACTCTATGATATTCTTCAGATTAGATAATTTTTTTATTATTTTCCAAATTAAAATATCACAGACGTCCAAATTTATTTGTAACTGATGTCAAAATTTGCAAATATGTACTTAGATGCTAAAATTGACTGTTTGCCCCAGTAATTGTAATGAATTTTCACCCTCAATCATATTCTTTACATTTTTTTGTAGATTAGTATGCATATACAAATTTCCATCTTGTATATCAAATATATTTAATTTAATTTAATATTCATTTAAATCGTACAAGTTTTGTTTGGGAAGGGGGTGCTAAGTTATAAGTTTCGCCTAGGGTACAAGATTCTCCGATTCCAGGAAAAAGTACCCTATATCCTCAATTGCCTACAAAGACCTTAAGGAAATTAAATCAGGCCAAGAGAAGTTATGTTTCCCCCTCTGATTTTTCCCGTTATTTTGTTAAAAATCAAGGTGTTGTTTCCTTAGGCCTCAAGCTCCCCTCTTGATTATTATTTTTTTTCCTCATCAGGATCCCCCCAGCTTTCCCATTCTTGTATAGAAAATAAAAAATATAGATATCGCGGCAATGGCCTTTCTCAACAGTGCTAATGTTCTGACACCAAAATCAAGTGCAATGAACGTAGGCTATTGAGCATTTTTCATACTTTTTTTTTTCTAGTACAGTATTTACTGCGGTATTTCTGCAGTGCATTGGTTTAGTGGACCTCGTGGCTACACGCACGCCTACTCTGGGACGGTGGGATAATCCCTGACCAATGGCTCCCTTTCTCCCTTGCTTTAGTTCATTCATCCCAACACACTTTTTGTGTCACGTGCTTTTTTTGCAAATTGGAGGTCAGTCACATGGCGTAGGATGGGGGTCTGGGAGGGCCCCCTGGAGCCTCATGTGGAACAACTCTTGGATGGGACGCACTAAGTTGACTACAAGATTCTTGGACACCATTTTCTACCATATTTGGAACTTACCATGTTGATTTTGAACAATTTTAGATGATGTTGTTCACAAGAACATTGGTTGGGGAATTAGATGAATTCCATAGCTGTAAGATGTTGGTGGTGTTTTAAACTATTTTCTCTTTGCAATTATCACATACATCGTCACGTTTTCAGAAGTTATTGTTCTTGTGTAATATGTTGTAAACAACAAATTGGGGAAAACCCTTAACTGCGGCATTCATGCAATGCGATATCGGTACCTTGCAGGCAGTGATTAAAAAGGGATGGTAAACAACGTAATGTTGAGATTTCTGTCCGCAATACTTTTTTAGGATAACAGTACAACTACGTAATGCATAAATGCAATGTCTTGCAACTTGTAATACAGACTGTACATCGCATTACATAGTTTTATTCCATGGATTGAGCGATTATCTCATGGCAGTCAATGGTATCTCATGGCAGTCATGGTATCTCATGGCAGTCGTGGTATCTCATGGCAGTCGTGGTATCTCATGGCAGTCGTGGTATCTCATGGCAGTCATGATATGATATTTCATGGCAGTCATGATGGCACATGGCATCTGATGGCAGTCATCTTAACTCATGGCATAATGACAATAGTGGAATCTCATGGCAGTGATGGTATTGCATGGCAGTCATGATATATATCATGCCATGATGACAGTAGTGGAATCTGATGGCAGTCATGGTATATCATGGCATGATGGCAATAGTGGACATTCATGGCAGTATAATGGTATCACAAGGCAGTCATGATATTATCTCATGCCATGATGGAAATGGTGGAATATCATGGCAGTCATGGTATATCATGGCATGATGGCAATAGTGGACATTCATGGCAGTATAATGGTATCACAAGGCAATCATGATATCTCATGCCATGATGGAAATGGTGGAATCTCATGGCAGTCATTGTATCTCAAGGCATGCACTCATGGCATCTGATGGTAGTCATGGTATCACACAGAAGTCATGGACTCTCATGACAGTATTATAATGGTATCGCATGTCATTCACTGTTTTAAGGCACTCATGGCAACTCTTGGCAGATTTGTCGTCCTAAGATACTCTTGGTATCTGATGGCAGATTGGTAGTCATGGTAATTAATGGCATATGGTGGCAGATTGGTAGTCATGGTATTTGATTGGCATATTGCATGGCAGTCTTTGTTTTTCGTATCTGTCAAATGAGGAGAGTCAACAATACGATTGAACAAGAGTCTCCACATTTATACCTCTGAAAGTGGACAATGGAAACGCCGCCATTTTGTTGTTTTTCACATTGACGTAGTGTGTTGCGCAGTTTTCCTTGACCCGTGCCCCTATCAACGCCTTGATTTCTTTTTTTTATTCGGACAAGAATTTGTGCAAAAGGGATTATGTTGGATTTTCCCGGCTTCAAATAAAGAAAAAAATGAATGAAACCGAAATTCTTGCATTTGAATAATAAACGTAGGCCTAAATATTGTCGATGAGTTACATCGTCTTGGACGTGAGGAGAATGGAATCACTAGACTGCGATGACGTGCAGAAAATACAAAATCTTGGAAAAGATTAGGACTGTCATTCTGTCACGAGGGATTGAATCTTATCATCCTGTAGATCCATCTTGAATTTGTAAGGATTTGTCCTATATGATCATCATTGCATAAAATTTATTGATTATCAAATTACTCAAACTACGTAATATCTGTTCTTGATTGTTGATGGTCATGCCAGACCAACTGGTCAATCAAAAAATGACCGTGTGGTCATATCAGAATTTTTCAATCTTAGACAAGCGAATCATTTGACAGGTTCGTATACGTTTAACAAATTTCTGACAATCCTGGATTGTTAATGGCGATTGACAACATTCCCCGAGTGTAGCTTAATAACTTGAAACAGTGAAATTTAACTTGTGTGGCAAAGGTTTCATGAAATGATTGAAAATTTCCAATTTTTCCACTTAGTTTTTTAGATTAAAATCTCTGAAAATGTTGACAACTGATTTTTAAAACTGGGACATGTACACATTCCTGGCAGCAATCAAAAAGTGACCGTGAAGAAGCAAACTGTAGATGGCGCTACATAACTAAGTGTTCATCTGGGGAGAAGAGCGGTTTTATGAACCTAAATACCTTCGAAATACTTATTAATTCAAGGTTGACATTTTTTTTTCAACAAAACTTAGCAATTATTGATTGATCAAGACATCGAGCCCATCCCCAAATTACATGATTTTTAATATCCCTGGCAGTTGCGTGATGACGTCCAAGATAGAGCATTGACGTCATAGTTACATGCCAATAGCCCCAGGATGAAGCGCCGTAGTTTTGCACGCCCGGCAATCGAGTTTTAGCATCTAAATTTGTTTCCAGGAAAGGATGTTATAATTGGATGACAATGTTTCTCTACATGTTGTAGTCTCCTCCTCCGTTGTTTGATTTTTTTGTTCAGTTTTTTAAAGTTTTATCCAAGGTTAAAAGCACGTGCGTCCATCTTTGGAGAAATGATAAGGTCATTCTCACCTGTTGGGAAAATCCCAGAATATGTTTTACGGTATTTTAATGGATTATTAATGGAAGCTATCGATCCCTGATTTTGCTCCCCATATGATGAGATTTAAGAGCAATTAAAAGCCTGCTGTGCATCTTGATTTACGTCATATGGTCATTTTACTCGTGGTATTTTTCCTTCTGGTTACGTCATTTATGCCTAAATATTTACATTACTGAAACTGGTTTATTGTGGCATGTATATGAGCTGAACAGGTGATGTCATGGAGTAACATGAGGTTGCTAGAAATTTTGAAAGTACTTTATTTGGTGAATGTCCTGTGTTTTACTTGCATTTAGCAACATGATTACTGCATCTTTGAAATCTACCTACAAATAAACATTTTTAATGTAATATCCATCTTAATCACTACATGAAGACTCTGGTGACTACCCGAGTTCCAAAATCGTACAATGCGCATGCGCAGTACGTTATAAGCATTACAGTATATATCTGTATAATGTCGACCCTAAAAGCGCCCTTCAGGTTAAAAACCTATTTCACATCTGGATTCCCCCTTTTTGCAGTCTAATTACCCACCCTAAAAGTGCCCTTTGGGTAAAAACCATTTGCTGGTAAACTTGTTGTATATTATATATATATGCGACAGTCAATGTGTCAACAAAACATATTTTACAAAATGACTGAAAATTTAGCTTGATTATTTATTTGACTTATTGCCTGGTTAGGTTAGGTTAGGTTGTTATTAATCGGATGTCATTATGTGACCAGTCATTTTACAAAATGACTGGTTAAACACATTGACTGTAACATATACATTTTCCAAAAAAAAGTAAGGGAACTGTATGAAATTTTTTGTTTATAGGCTCATGAATTGAAGTAAAAGTTACCTTTAGTATAATAGTAACATTACATAGTTTGTAACAAAAACAAAATTTCGTAAATTATACAAGAAAAATATAGAACATAACATGGTTACATTTCACCTGTAAACAATTTTTATACTGTTTTCATGTCAATTGGACATAATCAAGACATTAACTTTGTCAGTTAGTATATATAATAGACCTTATGTTATGACCATTTGTGTCATACTCTATTTCAAATTGGTATAACACGAAACTTTCTCTCCCTTTGATGTTTTTTTATGAAGTTGTGTATGTACAGTATATGGTGGCCATAAAAACTCTTTTAAAATTCAACGACTTTTTTAAAAGTGCAAATTATAGAGTTAACAACCCCTAAAGATTAGAGTCTCGACCATTAACCACCGCCATTCCCCATGCCAGGGGGTTTAATTATAGTACCGTTTTTCATTTTTTTGCATAGGTGCACATGACATTTATGAATATTCAAAGTCTTACCCCCTTGCATCTTCGTGCAAAATTTGCCCTCGTATAAAAACAAAAATGGCGGAGGTGGATTAGAGGACACTTGAATTTGAACCCTGTTTAACTTTATGCAAGCTGGGGGGTTTTTCACGTCAATAGTTACCTTTACTGCCATGTGTATAGTAGTGTTTTGAAACATTTGATGTCTAGCATTCGATCAATTTTCATTCCAACTAATGAGAATTCCAAGTTAGTAACTGCAACTGACCTCCATCTTTTTTTCTGAAAAAAAAAAAGAACATTTCCACGTGATCTTATTATAGTGTGTCAATCGATGCATATTATTCAAATTGTAAAAAAAAAGCCTGTTGGTCCGGTTGTAAATGGCCCATCTGATATAAATCGTTCATGTATAAGGCTCCCGAATTGTCAGTAGTTAGGGAAAGTTTAGAAATTGTGCAATGTGCGTGGAAATTGAGGTAACGCTCGAAATCGAATTAGGGTTACCGAGAACATCCTGGTTTCAATCCTGTAAGCCGGTCAGTGTGTTTCAAACATGATAAAATTATAACCAGGATTTGACCCATTTATGAGTGTTTACAAGCATTGGAGGGGCTCTAAAATAGAGCGTCGTTGTAATGAAAATGAAATTCTGCTGAAAGTAACTGTAGACAGTGGAAGTGAACAGGGATTCAAGGTCCTTAGTAATAGGTACAGTAAGTTAAAATATACCTGGTGGAAAAATTATATAGGGCCATATTATTACCCACATTATGCAAGAATGTCTGAGGAAGTAAGGGCACAGTGCCTGAAAGGCAAAATGTGCCCTCATAACAAATATGTCTGAAATGTATACAGTATGGTGTACATTGATTGGACATAATTCATACCATAACATTCATACCATATATACACCTATGTATATGTCCAATCTCTGGTATGTCCTTATGACCAATATATGTGATACATACTGCATAGGAGGCTATATATGGGAAATATAAAGTATACATAATTGCACCAACCTCTCGTGTGAAGGAGGCTAATATTTGGTATCAGCATCAGAAAGTACCAAAAATGAAACAAATAAATATTTATTATTACTTAGAGAATCAAAATATTGACTGTAGATGGTCATTATGAGAACAATAGAATTGAAACCTAGTTCCCACTCATAAAATAATAACCTCGACACGCAATTGAAGTTTAAAATTCACTCTGTAATTTATGAAAAAGTTTTAATTTCAGCAATATACTGTAAGTTTTCATGAGACGATTTTCGAAATCTCTTACTGTTATTTGGACACCACATCATCTCCAAATATGTATGATCGTGATGCCAAATGTCAAGTGTTCAACAAGTATTGTATGGTGACCACAATTGACCTAAGGACAAAATATATGTATACAATGGTTAGTCCCCACCTGTTAATAGATTTCTTCCTGGATCATGTCTTCCAGTCCATGTGTCGTATTTTATGTGAAATTGAATGTAAGCATGATGTAACTGAAGTTATGGCGCTCCTCAAGCTACCTTTGTGATAAAGTTGAAATTTTCAAAAATGTAACCCTTTTTCGTCATCAGCTTGGTTTCAAGTTTACACGAGTGACCTTCCAGTGACCATATTGCGTGCTGGGAAAATAAATGGGAAGCCAACATACAAAAAAAACTGAAAATCAGCCATGCAATTTGATTTTATAAATGTGTATAATTACAATCGTATTGTCACAAAAGTCAAGAAAACCAGCAAACAATAGCTCTGATATGGCTTTCTGCGTGCAGATACATCGTTACCAAGTAGAATTGTGCATCCCTAGTGCCATCTGGGGACCTAACTTCAATGGTTTTTGATGGAAGGTTGACCATATGTCTACAAGTGAAAGTAAGCATATCGGATAGGTGGAGCACATTCTTTATGGTTCCCCAAAAATGGCTTGGGTATATGCACAAGGACACGTAGGACATGGCATTGATGTTTTATTCCTTTCTATATAACATTTAACGCGATGCGCGACCCTGGTGGCAATTTAAGACAAATATCCCTGTATTCCCTGACCTACTTCTCGTGGCCATACGTGCAATTGCTTATTCAGTTTGTTTAAATTTTTCCTGGTGTAAAATTTAAGTGTAGATGGAGTCTTCCTGTTAGATTTGATGGGACATTAGTTTACCGGAAGTCATGAATTTCTTTAATTTTTCATCCAAAAAGTGCATTGAAATGTTGTTGAAAGTGTGCTGCAAACAGCATATTGTCAACTGCTTAAGATACCCTAAAATGTGAATATTTTGGGTCTTTTAGGAATTCTGAAAAAGTGTTCAATAAATACTATCCGGAACTAACCAGGCTACATAATATAATCATGACAAATCATAGAAAAATATAAATATGGCATCATTGTTACACTCTGATTGACAAGTGCAGGGACATTCCCATAAACTTCTGTCCCAAAGTTACCTCATCGTTGTGGGTAACTAAGGACCAGGGCAAATTCCATGGCACATCCCTAGATAAAATATTATGTAGGGGTGATCCATAAATTATGTCACACTTTTTTGCCTATTTTTAAACACCCCAATCCCTTAGTCACAATTCCCCCCATCCCTTGGTCACAGTTCCCCCCATCCCTTGTTCACAATTGTCACAAAAAACAAACAACCCACCCACCCCCTAGGTGTGACATAATTTTTTAATGGCCCCATAGGGTAATGCTTGCCTCTATATGTATGCCCCATATATCTGAAAACAAGTATGGGCTAAATTCAATTGTTTTAACAAGTGTTAACAAAGTTTGACTACACTAGAGAAAACACAAAACAGGTGTCACAACAAATATGTTCCTAATTTGGAAGATTCGGAATTTAGAATATTGGGAAGTCACCACAATATGGCGGATAAGTGTTTCTCTCCAGTTGGCTAAAAAGCATCTTTGAAACCTGCTTAAGACATTCCAACTAGGAAAAACAATGGCTGGCCCAAAGTTGCCCCCTGTCCCAAAATATCCACATTTTACACTACACCAGGAAAATAAATTGTTGATGTTTTAGATTAGGGTGGTAAACAGTTTTTAGCCAATCACAAAAATTGACCAGCGGGCCAACATCTTCTTGGACTTCTCCCCCACCTTCGCCAATACCAAGAAAAAAATATATTTTTTTTTTAATTTCAAAGTTATTTTCATCTTATACGGCCTTCATCAACTTCAAATATAAAATAATGACGTGGTTTGGGAATTTAAGAAAACTATGAAAAAAAAAATGTTCTAAAAAAACAAAAAAAAGCTTTAGTTATGGGATAGGGCGATTGGCCATGGCAAAGACTCCGAGGGCCACAAGTGGCCAGCGGTCATATGGCTAGACACTTCTGTTAGATTGTAAATTGTAGAACACAAAGAAGACGTTTTGTAGAATGGAAATTTCTCATTAAGATGGATCTGATGATGGTATCTTACCTATGGTATTTCACACATGCTATGGCTTAAGGTTGACTATTGTTTTCAGCAAAAATTTTGGAAAAAAATGAAATTTTATTGTTTAGTAACAAGTGTATAGTGCAAAAGTTTTTCCAATATATCGAACGTACAACAAAATAAAACATGAAGTTATTACCTGATGTTATTTTTTATTTATTACTAAGTGAGTAAAAACAATGACTCGGTGGCTAATATTGTTAACGTAAGACTCTATGAAAAGTTTTCGAAACGCCATGATCCAGCCGCGTAGGCAGATTCACAGCCGTTAGCCGTTACATATCCGTTTCACCGTTTCAAGATGTAAAACCAGTGAATTCGGCCGCCTGTATTGTTGATGTAGGACTATCGTTTTATGAAAAGTTCTTGTAAGCCGTTAAGGGGGTTTGGTACCCTATGTATTTCAATGGTAAAATTTGCACTTCACCCAATTTTCAAAATAAAAAAGTTTCA
>JAQGBW010001518.1:0-25291 GCA_034698625.1 Julus scanicus | reverse complement strand
TTCCATCTGCTTCCACTGCGTCCGGGACCGCTGCTAATCTAAACCGAAATCCACTTCACGAGCATATTGTCTCACACTGGTTCACACTAGGCGAAAGTGACGCACAGTGAGCGATGAATCCGTCTGCTAAGGCCGGATATGATGCACGCACGTGCGCAGTACCTGGTGATCCCGGATCACTTCACGTGACCAAAACGTCATCGAAGTCCTCCTGGCCTTGCCGGAATCACTTTTGGTGAGCGAGATCACTTTTTGGATTATACATGGCGGCTATTGGAGTGTGGGACACCTTTAGCAGGAGCGTCCTCTTTATGAGGTGCGCCATGTGTGAACTGTCACTAAAATTGGTTATCCGTGAGCGAGAGCACGATGCTCGCTTACTGTGCGCAACTTTCGCCTAGTGTGAACCAGGCTCAACACAGCGACATAGTAGTGATGACAACGATGGACGCAAAAGCGCCGTAGTTGTCCTGTAGCAGACTACGCAAGACAACAATTTTAGCAAAAGCGCCGTTGTTGTCCTGTAGCAGACTACAGAAGACAACTCTGTTCTGTGTGAACTGTATTCTTGGTTTCAGCCTAATCTCTACTGCTTAGTTGCTGCCGTCACAAAGTCAGTCCTCTTGTGAGTAGGTTGTGGGAGAATCCAGCATAAGTATAACAAAAAATGTCTAGCTGCATAAATATTTTAACTATATATTCAGTTTGTGGGAACATGATTATCCAAGAAAACGCTTTTGAAAATGTAGAACCTGTATCAGGACTTTAACTACGTGTTTTATATCTCTGTTAAATAACTCAAATAGTTTATACACCATGTTTTATTGAAATTAGCATGTGTGACACAAATATTTTGAGCTGATAATGGGCCTACTTAAATACTGAATCGATGCCGAGAGTAACATGTTTTTGCCATTACTTTTTTATTGGGAGAACAGGTTAGTATACAGTAGCAGCATGCAAATGAAAGCTATGTTTGAAATTGAAATTACTTTGCCACTCATAGAAAGTACTTATTTAATGGTTATGTCCTGTGAGGAAGGAGTTGAGGTTTTACAAGAAAAACCTATTGCGAAACACATTTGGGGAAACCCGCATCAAAATACTTTTTTTTTCTCTTTGAAGGATAAAGACTCTCCCTTTAACAATCGCTGAAATTCGTCTTGACATTTACTGTTGGAAAAGTATGTCGAATCGACCGCTATTTTATAGAAAAAGAAAGACGAAGTCCCTATTGCAGATAACATTGTAAAAGATAGCAGACATATAAAAGACTTTTTAAAATATTCGAAACAAAATTTCATTTGCATATATGTAGGAAATTATTTTCATTCAGCATATTAGAAAACCTCGACGTCTTTTTTCTATTTCATATTTTGTACTTGATTCACCTACCATAAGCCACATATGTCGATGTATCAAACTAATAACGTTTATCTGAATTTTAAGAAAATTTCCTTCAAAACAGTTTTTACAAATAAATATTAAATCTTTAAAATTATTTGGTAATAATTTCAGTCATGATATAAATGTACACTTCAAGCGAAAAGAATACATGTATTTCCAAACTAGAGTTTATCCGTATTTCTTCTAATATTACTCGAAACACCATATATAGTTTATACATAGTATAAAGCTGTATTCATATTATGCACGTGGGCTTAGAATTGAAAAAAAGTGATCTGATATGGTCAATTGAGACGAATTTACACTATGAGTCATAAAAAAGTAGAACCCAATAAAAAAAAATACAACTTCGTCAAAAATGCTTCGATTTAAATGAAATTTGATACTTACATAGAACAAAAGTGTAGGAACAAAAATGAAATATAGATTATGCTCAAAATATTCTCAGGTGGCCTTTACACAAGCCAGGAGTCCAACGCGCCAAACTTTGATTGACGACTCGATTAAACGCTGTTCGCGTTCAATTCAAGTTTTCTTAATTCGTAGTTTCAAGTCTTCGATATTATTAATCTTCGATTTGAAAACCTTTTCCTGGAAAACTCCACAAATTTTTTTGTCCACTGGATTTAAGTCCAGATTGTTTGGTGGCCAGTGGTTGAGTTTGATGAACTGTGGCGTTCAGTTGCAGCAGTTCAACTGTTTGTTTCTCGAGCACGGTGAGCGAGCTCAGTCTTGTTGAAAAATGAAATAATCCGAAATTTGTGGAATGTCCAGAAGACGTTTTTTTGTTCCTATACTATTGTTCTATGTAAGTGCCAAATTTACTTTAAATCGAAGCATTTTTTAGGAAGTTGCGATTTTTTTACTAGCTAGGTTCTACGTTTTTATGACTCACAATATGTATATTCACAACCATTTCATAAAGTTAAAATTTTCTTATCTCAATACATCACAACTTGCCGAACTAAAAGAGTTTCATATTTGTGAACAGCCCCTCAGGAGCTAAGCTGTTATTGATGAAACAGTCTATTTATTTTAATCCTTTTCAATAAACAATGTTAACTGCTTGACAAGTTGATTGACTTTTTCCATGGGGTGCTGACTCTCTAGCATTTTTTTGATTTATTGCTCAAATGTGTTACTCCTAATATATCCACTTTAAAAGAAATCCTATAAAGTAAAGTGTCGTTCATCAATAGAGTCAAACTGAATTATTTGAAATCGATGATTTAAGACCTTAAACGGACGACTGGATGGAGGGATGGGGGAGATCTGTCAGCATGATTATTCAATAAATGATTCATAGAGAAAAAAGCAAATGAAAAGACCATTTAGGAAGTGTTTGGACTCTCACCTTATTGCATTATAAGTTGGAAAGAAAGCATGAAATCCCTTTTGTTGATTTTAGGAGATTTTTAGCTCTTCACAAAAATAAGGAGAACGTATATATATACCAACAACGTTTATACAGTATATTGCTAGAAATTGCTTTTATTGTACTTTGGTTTCCCTAAGGCTATTGAAGCAATCAAGCAGCAAGTGCAGAAATGTAAGATTGCAATTTATATTAAAAAGAATGAAAGTAGGATCACTAGTCGATGTACCATCTGACAGGAATCTTATTTCATCCACAAAAAAATGTAGACTTTCATTAAATGAATATGGTCCAAAAGTTAAAAAACCAACTTAGTTTAACATATCTGTTCATTTCACGCCAGATTTATACCATAGAAATTTCCTACTTTTAATATAAATCAAATACAAGTAAATTAACTAAGAAATACGATGAGGAGGAGTCTTGACGGTTAAGAAGTTGAGAAGTATTGCAATCATCTAAGTGAAAGTAATACTTTTATTGGAATTCAAATATTTGACATTTTAAAATAGCGTTAAGGTGCGTTTCTAAGTGAGGTTTACTCTCGCGAGTTACTCTTCACATCTCGTATTCCATAAAAAAAAAGTCCATAATCAGGGATTTTTTTGCTACATTTTTGGCCTGGCTCTCGACAGTTGCTCTCAAAATTCGAAGATGGATCGTTTTTTGCGAGCTGCTACATACTCTTGATAACTGTTATAGAGAGTATCTCGAGAGTTTCTCTCACTTAAATTGGAAACGCACTTTTACGGGATTGATAAAATTTGCCATTTTAAAGACAAAAATAACTTAAAAACACTGAAAACAATGAATGCTTTAAACAATGTTTCATAAAAGTTACTACAACTATGAAAATTGTTGAAAATGTTTTTGTACATTAGTAGATTAAATTCAGCTGACTAATTAATTTTTTAATATAAGTTTGACTAAATGTTCAAAACAATTAAAGCAAGTAAATATCCAATGAAATAAAATTAATGAGCAACATGTGAATTATTTTAAATGTTTGTGTTCAACATAAAACGACCTGAAAAATGGGTATGAGCAAACCCAATTCTCACTTCATAGTAATTTGTTAGAATATTCATCAATCGTACAAGAATAGTAATAATTAAACCGAGATGCAAATAATTCCCATGATATCTCAACAAATTCTATCGCAATTTCGCTTAGAATTGCAAATACTCTCTGACAACTTTGTTTTTACTTCTACTGAATCTTCGTTTAATTAAATATACATGTATAAAACAGTCCAAGATTGCATAAGAATCCAAGATTGTCTGCGAGGAAATTGAAAAGCCAGACGAAGCAATTTTTTTTGGTTTTATCTTAAAACAAGTACCAAACAGATTTCTTTCATCATCATTATTATTTCAGAGGCTACTTCTTTGTCCCCACTGTCGTATTAAGGTAGGGTATCAAACTTGCCTTTCACTTAAAGTAGACCAGTTGTTTTACCCATTTTGCCAAGCAATTTCCAGAAATATTAAGTTGGTATTTTCAAAATCCAAATTGAGACTTTTTTGTATGGTGTTTTCTAAACCATGACAAAGGTTTAAAGAAAAGGGTCAAATGTCATTGAGATCAGTGGCGTAGGGAATTAAGATTTTTGGCAAACAAGGCAAAACATTGTAAATAGTATGTACCTTCCAAAATGGCTGAGAATCTCTTATCTCTTAGCCTCTTAGACTTTGACATTACTTAGTGCATGTACGGTGTATCCGATGGACAACTTAGAGAGGTTCATAGTTGTATGAACTTGTGACGCTATGGCAAAGTGCCCCCTTTTGTACACACACATAAAATGCGTAGTCACGTGTAACGGCTGCCATTAGAAAATTCAAAGGCATCAGCTCTACCATTACCGAGGCGTTTTGCTAAAAAGCATTTCAGTGATTTTCGCGAAAATGCCTCGACGTGTTTTTTTTTTTTTTTTTCTCTCTCCAAACTTCGCTCAATAATATAACACTTTGTTAACTCTGGATTTAACGTGAAGTTTCTGGAAACCGCAAAGATGCGATGGATAACATCGATGGTTAATACTGTACTTTCAATAATACCACAGATAAAAGTTGGCGGTTCAGAAAACCTGGACATCTGCTATTCAAAGAGGATTACACGATCTATATAAAAAATCCCTTTTAACCTTTACATTTCGCAAAAATTCACTACACTAAAGAGAAATATGTCTGCAAGAACGCGTGCGAAATGACGTCATTAATTCGAAATTGGTGAAAATAAAACTCAGTGTTTGTCGATCATATCAATAGTACCCAAATCAAGATGGCGACTTCATAACATTTACATGAAATATTGTCCACAGCAATAATTTTCCTCATTTCTGAAAATACATTTAGAAATGAGCGATAATAAAATTGATTGGGTATACTTATGTTGTCTGGCACAATGGCACTTTAGCATTATAATCAAATTGCCTAATTCAAGATGGTATCCAATTGAAATGTTGGATTAGGATTAAATATGCTAACTGACACTTTAGCATCACAATCAAAATGCCCAACTAAAGATGGCGTCCAGTTTTTTTCCTTGCCATAACATACTTCGAAATGGGTGATAATAAAAACGAGTATTGTTTGTCATATTTATAGTGCCCAATTCAAGATGGCAACTTCTTAACATTTCCATGAAATATTATCCACAGTAATATTTTTACTCAAATATGTCATCACGCGATAATGAAATACGGTACAACTATGTAGTCTGGCACTTTAGCATCGCAGTCAAAGTGCCCAATTCAAAATGGCGTCCAAGTATTTTTTATGCCCTAGCATTTCGTTCAAATTTTTCAATGGAAGGCTTTTATGAATAGGACGCCCGAATTCCCTATGTGAAGATGTGCACATCATAGCTTTATGTACATCTACGAAATGTTGTACATGAGTAAGTATGCCACGAAAACTGCCCTCTGGTGATTTCCACGTAAACTGACGAATAATGCTAATTTCCTGGCGGATGTTCTTGCAACGAGGGCACGAAATAGCCTGCTTATTGACTAACTTGTCTCAAGTTGGCATTAAAATAGGGGGGAAATGACACATTAAATATATGAAATGCATCTCGTCTTATCCTCGATATCTGAAGCCTAGACCATATAAGGTCCTTTGCATTCATAAGGCTGGGGAGAGGCTAGAAAACCAGACGATAAAATGTAGTGTATATATAGAGAAAACGTACATCGAGGACTTATGAAAAATAATCGCATTTAAAAATCGCATTGGCTGACTTCTAATTTCGATTTATCATTAATAATG
The DNA here is from genome assembly GCA_034698625.1 of Julus scanicus. Classification (NCBI taxonomy): domain Eukaryota; kingdom Metazoa; phylum Arthropoda; class Diplopoda; order Julida; family Julidae; genus Julus; species Julus scanicus. The sequence continues at coordinate 19,237 of JAQGBW010001518.1, read as the reverse complement.
TACGGGATAAGTACTGGGAATACTCTGGATTTTCAACGAGAGTATATGACATTAAAATAAATCTCAAAGATAGCTATCTGAAAACGGCAGACTTTGTGAACATTAACGAATATCAAGATAAGCGTTAAACGAATGTTAGTGAACGTTTTAATAAATATTCAGATCTAATTTCAAATACTTGCTGCATATTTTATAGTGGCTAGACCATGTGCGTATTTGGTTAAAAAGTGAAGGTAAAATTTTGTCAGCATAGACTAGGAGATTTAACTTATCATTTAAGAAATGTAGGAATCCTGTTACATTTTACGTAAATATTTACAATTAATGTCAAATTTTGATTAATACTCTATGACAAATTGGAAAATTATATTTATTAAATGTAAAACAATAATATACTTTATGTACGTATAACTGACTATATTACAATAAACATGGTTGCATTAAATGGAATTTCACATTACAACAACAATAATTTAATTTAATGTTACTTTAAAGGTTAAATTTTTTAATTCAATAAAATCGAAATTAGATGAATGTAAACTAGTATCAAGTTTTACGTTTTTAGGAAAAAATGTAAATAAAAATATAAATTGAAACTTATTTTTCTGAAAATCTCATTTACATAAATAATACCTTAATATAATAAAAATGAGGTTTTACGATGGAACATAAAATTATTATTAATACGATTATTTTAAAATGTATTACTTATATAGTTGAACCTCAGTTTTACGAACTTAATGCGTTCCTTGATCCTGTTCGTGAAACAAAAAGCTCGTGATCCGAATCAATTTTTCCCATTGCAATTGATGTAAATCCAAATAATGCGTTCCTTGTCCAAGAATATTTTTAACATGTTATGGCTTTATGTGTGGAAATAATACAGAAAGGAAATCGTCGGATTATTTAAAGTGCTTTTTGTTAAGAGTGAGCAATTAAACTTTGGGCACCATGGTTAAAAATTACATTATTTCAGAGACCTATTACAGGCACAAATTAAACTTTAAGTGACGTATAATAAATATTCAGAATGGTTTTTCATAGTTTTGTAAAAGTGTAAAATTCTTCCTTAATTTTGTAAGCGATAACTACATTTGTCCATAACCTTTGGATTGGTTGATTGACCATCAATCAACTAATCTTGCCGAAATCCACTTAAATAAAATTTGCTTTCCCTAAAAGTAATAGAATTAACGAGCGTTTTATTTTATACAAATTATATTTCATTCAAACAAGTGCTGAAGCATCGTTCGTGAAGCGAAACATGCGTTTGCAAATGTTCTTAGACCGATTTGTTCGTAGACAAAGACGTTCGTAAACCGAGGTTCCACTGTATTCGTACTGTATCGATCCAAAGCAAGTTCTATAATTTAAACCGTCCTGTTTACCGAATAGTATGTACTACTTTTATGCAACAAAATTTCAGAGTACTTTTATTGACTATTTTCGATGAATCTTTTTGAATAACTTTCTTGGCATTGAGTATAAAAACGGCAATCTTAATATAACCAAACATTTTTTCCAGAAGGTTAAACTGTTACAAATCAGAAGCGATGAAGTGCAAATGTATGATAAAAAAAACTTCAAATTTAAATACTAAAAAAAAAAACACTTTCAGCACATACTTGAGAAACATTTCTCCGAGAAAGGCAAACATGTAGAGTATTTAACTTTGTTATCAATCATGCGGTGATTGCGACTTGCGGAAGATTTAATTAAGAAGGCAATATATATGACAAGCATTTACTGTCAGGATTCGTAATTCAATAAATATTTGCATCAAGTGCGAGAGACATTTGCATGCCAGACATTGGAAGCAACGCCTCGGAAATATTTGCAAAATATTTGTGTTGTATTGCCGAAAAAGCCGATAGAAATTACACGGTGGATTCCCGTTTAATATGAAACTGATAAAGATAAATATGCAGAGGAATACACATACTCTTCATGATTTGCATGTAAAAGAGCGAGAGAAAGAGGGAGAGGAAAACTTGCGAATTAAGAGAAATTTGCATAACAAGAATAGGCCTACTTGAATCTTAAGATTTTATGGAAGAAGGGGAGATGTCTATAAAACACAGGAATAGTCCAACACACAAGCTTGTATCACATTAAACTCAATCCTAACTCATTTAACGAGGAACAATTTTAAGTTGAATCGTTTAAAAGACTCGTGAATGAGTTAACGTTTCTGAGATAACAATTTAAGAAGCTGCTAAGAGGAGTGAATCTTAAAAAGGTGTGCAATTTCAAATTTTTAAGATAAATTTTAAGCAAACTAATTTACATTTATAAAAAAAAAATATGGAGATGAATTTATAAACGTTTAATATTAAAATTAAGATGAATAGTTGTGCTATTTTAAAAGAAACTTTAAAGATGAAAATTTTGAAAATTTGATCTGTTATTTTATCCAAATTTCCAAAGGATATATGGAACGAAATTCATAAAAGATTTAAATACAACGAAGTGGAACTTTTTTTTAAAAAAAAATTCATCGCAAAATTTTAATAAATGCAGAACGCAATTTTAAAAAAAATAAATAGAACAATATTAAAAAAAAATGTATAACTAATTTTTTAAATATGTAGAACAAAATTTGGAAAAATCTAGAACGAAATTTTAAGAAATTCAGAACAACATTTTAGAAAATGGAGAAAAAAATGTAGAACAAATTGCTAAGTATATTATTCTGAACTTCAATATCAGCAATAGTTTTCATAATTAAACAATCGATTACAAATAATTCTCGCACGTTAAAAATTGTAGTATTCAAAAACTACTAACATCACAAACATCGCGACCTAGAACAAAATTTCCATTTTCTTCCAAAAATCTTAAAAATAATTACAAAACAAACATATTTACGAAAAAATAAACCTTTATAGGAGAAGAAATGGACGATAACGATGCTATTTTCCAGAAACATTTATTCTGTTAAACACTGCTATCTATATTGTTTTCCATTGCAAACAAGTATCGCTTTAAGAGAAATTATTAAAAATATAACCCACTTCCAAGTTTTATGTTAATGAGTTATAATGCAATTCGCCTCGGCAATTGCAGAATACCATAAAGGAGTCAAAAAGTTAAATATACCATCCGAATTGCGTTCATATCAATTCTTAGTTTCGTATCATTGCCGAAATGAGTGCCACCTGGGGACACGTTGCAAAACGTATAAAAACATAAAACTGCGAAATTCTCTCGTCTTCACACAAAGATGGTTGTTATAAACTTGTTTCCATAGCCCTCTGGTCGGGATGAAAACTAATCAAATTGCAAGGCGAGAAAAACAACTATCGTTCATATCAAAACTATGCTGCACACAGCTGATATATACTTAATTTTCATCTTTCGTTTATTCAGAAACAAACACAGTGAATGCCCACAATCCTTCAAAAATTCTATATATACTATCCAAGATGAGAAAGTTTTATCGCAATTTTTCTTACAAGATAAATACAGGCATACCAAACAATTTTAGAGACGAATTTATAGAAAATTTATTTATACATGGAGATACTGTATGTTTACTCAAAATAGAGATTGTGTAGAAACCCATGCAAGTTGTTCCTCGAATTTGAACATTTTTTCATAAAGCAGAAATGATATTAAAATAACAACTAACCTTTTTTCTATAAAGTATTTTAGAACTTACATGAAACGAGTTGTTACATAATGCTGTGAATTTTTGAACTTTTTGAAAATTTATCGAAGTATTAATGATTTTTACGCCATTAAATCAATAGACTACAAATGTTAACTTTTTATTATATTTTGTCAAGAAATTTTGTGTTTGCGTGGATTAAAACCAAAATTAAAGTTAGAAAAAATCATTGCTTACTAAAGAAAAAACCTAGGTCACAAAAAAAAAATTAATTTTAAACTCTGAAAATAAAATATGCAACTTTTAAATAAATTGGGGATCCGAAGCACTAAACCCTTCCCCTATGCATACCTTTGTGTTAACAGGAGCCAAAGTCCCTAGTGAGTATCACTGCTAATATTTTAGCATTAAATAATGCGTATTTTTGATCAATTCAAAACATTTGATTATCTAAATTTATTCTAAGAAGCTTTAAGATAGAGAACATAATCGGAGTTAGATAAATTTCTTGAACAAATTTCAGCAAATACTACATAAAAACACGGAAATCCCTAAAGATCCCGACATTATATGAGGATGATATTATCACATTAACTGCAACACCTCTTGTCACATAAAATATTACCAGATGTTAATTATCTTGTTATAATTGCTTATTATAAGTAAGAATATCATCCATATTTTATAAAAATCACCATTCTCAGAAGGGAAATTATATGATCAAACAACGACATGCATCTTATTAAGGAGATGAATTTTATGTATCTTGGCATAACATCTGCAGAGGATGTAAACCGAATTTATGACATTACAACAAACAAAAAATACCAACATTATTAATGTGCTAGTAAAATATTAAGAAGTTTCAAGGCAACATCTGCTTTGTATAACTCATGTTTTTTTCTTTTTAATTTATAAAATATTTTGTAAACAATCTTGCTTGATATTATGTAAGATCGATCTATACAAAGAAACGTGTTCTCACACATATTTTCAGGTATATATAATTCGTTTCTTTGAAATATGATCATATGAACAAACACACATTTAATACGATTACTTTTTTGTGTTTTTTCTGTTTCCAGATGTGTCCAATTTCTGATGTTGACATAATCTAGAAAAAGGTCTTACTTAACCAATATATGACTTTCCCACCAGGGTTTACATATAGTTTTTGGCAAAAAAAAAATAAATAATATGATCAATTATGACCATCCACTTATGAGGCACGTACATGGTGATGTTTCCACATTGTTGCATAGAAGTCTAGTACCAAAACTTGTCAGAGACACATATATAGTTAATATACATTTTTGTGGGAAAAAAAAGCCTACTTAACATTTTCTATATTTCTCTATAATGAAATTGCGTTTAAATCTTTACTTCGCAAATACAAAATTAAAGATCGTCTGTGAAAAGTTCCTTTTAGCAGACAATCTAGTCTAAAAGTGAGCTTTTACAGGCTTAGTCTATATCTTCTTAACCGTGGATTTCAAGATTTATTTTTCTCTTTAGGGCTTTGATTTTTGTCGATTTCGGCGAAATTTTAGAATTGAAACATGAAGAAGGATTTGACGTAATTTTTCCGAGCAATCGGATAACGTTAGTTTTCTTTAATCAAACGAGCCTAATCCAAGATGATGGCAGGGATGAACATGTATTGCAATACAAGAGAATTTTGGTTAGGCGGTTGTCGACTCTCTAAGTTTATTAAGACTTACTGCTGTGAAACCTAATGGAAATTGCCATAACCTGGCTGGTTTTTCGCCATTTTTACGACTACTTATACTCGAAGCTTCACAGTTAGGACCGTCGTAATCATAAATCTTCACCTGAGAAATAATAAAATAAAGCCTCGGGAAGCTGCTTTCACTTAAGACGCCAAATAAAGAAAACAGGTGACGAAGTCTGCCTCCTTAATTACCCATTTATCATATGCCTTCACGATTTTTTTTAAAAACATTTTGACACATGAAAACATATCTGAAATACAGGGAGCAGCAAGCGTTAGGCGCCCACTATAATTATATCCAGATAACTCCTCTAGATTATTTGTTAAGAATGTTTATGTCAAACGAGTAAGAACAATGCCACTTAAAGATCCAATAAATGATTAACAATGGACAAACACACCAAACATCCTATTTTTAATTTAATTAGAGTCATCAAAGCCCAAATATTTTTTCAGACAGCTAAATATTGCTGTACAATAATTCAACTCAAATTTAGATTACGATTTACTTTAAAAGCCATTTTCGAAAAATATCCAACTCTGAAAATACGAATAACTATAATTTAAGATTAAAGATTCAGAAACATACTAATATGTTTATGATTATTATTAAGAACATACAATTATTGAAACTAAATAGTTTTTGACCCAATTATGACAATATTTGCTTTTTTTTTGCTAAACATTATTTTGGACAACGTCCATTTTCAGATATATATAAATATATGTTTGAACATTGAAATGTACAAGCATTTAGTAAATACATGTATATTACACACATGTAAATACGAACTTAAACATAACGAATGATTTCTTTAACTAAACACAATTTTAGGGCAATGTTAAGACATGTGTTCATACGCCCTGTACACTTTATAAAAAGATTAATTTAACCAATTGAAAGCTTACACATGATATTACTAAAAACAAACTTCCATTTATGGGAAATGTACTGTATTTTTAGAAGTTTTATGTAAGGAAATTTATCCGATTCTCATAAAAGACATGTATACGTGTCTTGTAAGAATGCTAGCAGTGTTTGTCCAAAAAATGGGGCATAAACCGAATTACAAATCCAGAGGTCAATGACATTTTGGCGTTTACTTTTGTCATATCCAAATATCGAGCAAGTTTAGTGCATTTAATTTTCCCGACTGAAATGCATAGTCGTATGTCGAAATATCTGATGGAAAAACGTTGATCCCAGTGCTTCACATTAAGCTCTGTTCACAGAGTTTCATCTCTCCCTTTTAACTTAAAAACTATTTTTTTTTTTCATATGTTATTTTTTTATTTTCTTCAATGGCAAAGAGCCAACATTTCCTTGCTTGTCAGTCTGATGCTCACGCATCATAAAGTAGTTGCTACAGCGTAATATGTACAAGTTTTATGTTATTCGTGTTGAATGAATTCAATGAGAGTGGAGACTTTGTGCAGGTTTTACTCACGCACTAAGTGCGACTGCTGAACAATTTCGTTTGCTTAAAAATTAAAGTTCAACGTGGAGAGAGATTGGTCTGGGGGTTGCTTTACTTATATCATAAAAATTTTCATCTTCCAAACGTTTCTTAATCTAAGTGGAAGTTCCTTTTTCAGATTTTTTTTAAAGTTCAACAGCTTCTCTGCTTTGACTCTTACAAGGCCATTCAGTCAGAAAAATGCATACGAAGAAACTGAGTTGAAGAAATGAAAATCAGTGTAAAATAGCGCATCGACTTAAGGGTTGTTGAAATGCAAAATAATGTTGCACAATATGCAGCTATGCTAAAAATAATCTGTGACGAATAATTTAAAATACAAATTCGACAGATAGGTGTGTGCCTTATATTTATAATATTGGACAATATTATGCTGTTTTAGAGAAAAGTGTTTCGACTACACTCTGAATTTTGTTTTGAAATAACTACAGAATAGAACATTTGATTTCAAGGCTCAGTAAAATTATTAGTACACATTTTGTATATGTGACAAAACTGCTATTTAAAATTATATTCATAATACTTTAATTTCATCACTATTATTTACCCAAAGTGCACCTTATCTCGATGTTTGAAAATAAATCACACTTAGTAATACTGTACATCAAGTAATAGTATCAGTATTTTTGTTATATAGCCATCAATGTGGACGATAATAATATAACGAATTTTATAAAAAAAAACTTCGCAGGATGCAATAGGTGGCTAGCTGACTTAGTGAGGCTTATGTATTCAACCATGCTAAGGCTTCTAGAATAGCACCTATTGTATACGGTAATCAACCAGTCTGATTTTAACGATTTGGATTTCACGATATTGCTGAACATCTTAAATTGAAGTCACTCGCAAGTTTTGAAAATATGCCAGGAAAAGATTTATAATGTTGCATTAGACAGGCCTAAAGTATACTTTGCGGAAATCCTATTTATTTGTTTGTGGGCCTTGGTGATAAAGGAACTACAAAGTGAACTCGCGCACCATTTTTCATTATTTTTTCATCGTCCCATCAATATTATTGCCTGCCAAACTACTTTTTGTTTTCACTTTGGCAAATAAAATGGATGCGGGTCTCGCACAAGAGCTTTGTAATATTTAGGCATCAAAAACGCATCATTTATCATGTGGAAAAACAATTGGCGCCAACATGATTTGAACATCCTACTGTTTTTCCGTCTAGTTCTGACTTTTTAAAAAATAAAAAAACAGGAAAAAAAATGTGAAAAAGAAAACAGATTAGATATGGTCATACAATTATTGATAAAGTTTCCTTGGATAACCGAACACTTGACTCTTCAAGCATGAATTTCCTAGAAAAATGCATTATACACTCTGCTGAAATATTTGATAGACCATGTCTTGTGATTTTGTCGTGTGCAGAAAACTAAACTGTATTAAAAGCATTGTTTGGTCTATGAATCTATATATTGAAAATATATGAACCATCCATGTATTACATCGGATTAAATCATTCATATAAAGTTAGAATATCTGGAATCCAAGAGGATATTTTTCTTAAGTTCACCTAATAAAACATTTAATAATAAATATAAGCTAGAAATAATCTGTCGTATAATTGTGTTTAATCTGTATGAATTCGAAGAAAACATCTATTGTTCATTATAAACAAAATTACTCTGAAACTATTTAAAATAAAAAAACAAGGGATTTCAGTTACCTTTAGTGATGTCGTAAACGCCCATGTTGCTGTCCAATTTATCTGATAGATCCGTAAAAACAATTCTTTTTGTTCATTCATATGACACGTTTGATCAGTTAGTGGATTTAGGTGGAGCCCTCTGGTGACCGATGACACCCATGGGAATGATCGTAATCCTAAATTAATCCAACAATGGGCACTTGATCTTCCTGAGGCGATGGCATTTCGTTGAAGTCCAAATAAACCATCTTAATATCTTAAATACCGTAGTTCACTGTTACGTATTAATACTGATAGCACTGATAGGAGGTACTCTTGGTGATCTTAGTGGTCCTTGAAAAATTAAGCAGTACTTGTAAAATTATGGAGTAATTGTCAGATCTTGAAGGCTCTTGAAAAATGATGGAGCGCAAGAAACCTTTTGTAAGTTGAAGAAACACTAGCAGGAACTTAAAAATCATAACCAATACTTGGTTTGATTATTTAAAATCTTGATAGTTTTAAATATCTCGAGGGTTCCTGATAGATCATTCTAAGTATTCTTGTAGGCTATCTGATATCTTGAAGATTCCTTGAAGTTCTTGAAGATCTTGAGGTTCTTTGAGATTCTTGAAGGTTCTTTGAGATTCTTAAAGGTTCTTTGAGAATCTTTCAAAGTTATTCCAGGATCTTTGATATTCTTGGAAGATATTCAAAGTTTTTTTTGTAAAAAAAATCTTTCTTACATGGCGCTACACTTAATATTGTCTTAGGATAAGTTGCATCATGTAAGGTTTGTATAACTGTTGATGGACTTGCGATGGACGTGTTGTTGCCATATGTTGATTTATGCAATCTGAAAATAATAAATTTATCAAAGATTAGAACATTCAGTAACAATTTCGGAGATATTGAAAAGGAAAAAAATCGATGCAATTGTTACTCTTTCGTTTTACTTGTTCTCAAAATCAATGCAAAAGAACCAATTTCTAAAATAAAGTTTTTCAGAAGTTTTTAGACCATATCGGTGGGTGTATCTTACGTTGGTCTATTTTTATTTATTTTCAGCAAATTGCACGTGAAAGGAGTGTTCGGTGGCTTTCCCAAAGGGCCAGGGTGGATTTTCTGACAAAACTAATAATCATGTAAATGGATTTCCGAGTGAGTTCAATGCAAAGTGTGTCCTTGGACAATAAAAAAGCCCCTTAACTTTCTCTTTTTCTTTCGAGGATAACCCTTGACGAAATACAGAGCATAAATGCACGCTTTCCAGAGACCATAAAATCGCACTGAAAGCCAATAAATATTCAAATTCAATCTGCGCTACGAGGCCCTAATTCCGAGAAATCGCCAGTTTTTATTTATTTTTGCTACGGAAATCCGCTCAAGAAATAGGCATCTCGATTTTATCACTCTGGATTCTCAATGGGCATTTTGCATGCTTTGCCATCGGGGTTTAGGGCAAACACAGCAGTCTCTCGAATATTTCATCTTTATTTGTTAGCACAGAAGATCATGTAGAATCCTCGTTGTAAAATGGCTTAACATCAAAACCCATGAAACTCAAACAGTTTTAACTGCTGTACAAAGTTTTAATACAAATCTATTAAGAGGATCGATGGTGATTTAGCAATTCATTTCGGCCGTTTTAAGGGGCATCGGCAGAATGTATATCATCAAAAACATTATTACTACAGTCATTTTTCCCTAACATTGGCAAATATTTGAGCAAAACTTGGATTATAAGGCTTGTGCAAACAAGGGTACATGTATCTGCATTGATAAATAATAAACCTTCAGAATACAAGCTTTGCTCTAAAATGCTATCAGAAATATTACTTCTAAATAGACCATAGCTACTGTTTCATTTTTGAAAACATAATATACTATGTATAACAACATTTCAAGCCATTCTAGTGATTATCTTTATAACATAATATATTGTAATACAAGTAAGAATATTATGTTATTAACAACAATTTTGAATTGGCTTGTCCAAAATTGCAGGCAACCACACAAAGCACTAAGTGCAGGATCTGTACAGGGTGTCCAGGATTCATTATCAATAACCAAAACATTGCCAAAACCAAAACATACAACGGGAAACATTAGAAAATTAAATTAATAAACAGCAGTAAATTTAGCAAATTTGACAAATTTGAAAAATTGCAAAATTGGTGTATGTTTACTATACATTTTTGAAAATCCTCTTTAGCACATGGTCAGAAAACTATGCTCATGCCTTCCACATTTTTCGTAGGTTAGTTCAAATAATAATAGTTCCAAATACAAGGGTTAAAATTTACGGGATTTTCAATAGCGGTCATATTCCCCAAATATCTCTATTTTGATAAGAGCATGAAATAATAGACAAAAGTTCGTCTTTTCAGCCGTTTTCGGGAGATAGTTTTTACAGCCCAATTTTTATTTGATTTTCGAAATCTTTTCGGCGCTATATTCCAACCATAAAAACCGCCGTGAAATATGGCATATTTCGCGGAACCCAAAAGCCGTTATGCGAATACAATGAATGTGTATAGTACAAATACAATTGTTTTTCTTATCGTGAATTTTTATGTCCGAAACCGAACAATTTTTTTTTGGCCAAAAAAAAAAATGCGTTTATAAAATGGTGATTTTTAGCGCTGCCACTAGGATGCAATTTCTTAACTTTTCCTTCATAAATATTCGTGCAAATCTGCGACAATCGTGTTTGAAAACTCGCTATCTTTCCTTTTTGTGGCAATGTTCAAAGGGATGTAATAATCCTCCGGACAACCAGTAGCTGAAATGATGGTCAAATCCTTTTCATGCCAGACAAATTTATGGAGGCCCTTGCACAGATTTCTTATCCAAAGTTGAGCAGAATTTTTCCCAAATTGAGCAAACTCCCCTATTTTAGAAGCAGTTTGGAAAACGCTTTAAAGGAGCTGGGAACAGGCCATTAAAGTCCCCTTTTCAAGTCAACATCGATGGTATTATCAAGATGATTTGGGCAGAAATCCAGCTCTTTGATCCGAAAGGTGGTGTTACAGAAGCTTGTTACACACCACAAAAGAATTTAAAATTGTTTTATAGACATCACACATAAACACAATCAATACACAACAGCAAATTTCATATTTATGTGAGTGTGCATGCAAGTACACAATAAATTCATACAAGTTCATACTCGTATTTTATCGTATACATATATTAAAAATGTAACTTTGATAAAAATGGCAATTTTTCTGGAATATGCTCAAATACAGTAATTAAATTTTATGATTTCTAAAGTTTATGAAAAGTTATTTTAGCACATTTAATTTAAGCGCTAATGTATAATTTTGTTTTATAATGGCTGGCTCAATGTCCAATTTTATGAATTGTATGAATTTTATGTTATACAAAACATTTTATTTTTCCCAAATGTATTCATGCAAATTATAATTGCAGTTATACTTCTTGGCGTCCCTTTATAATGACATTTTTTATAACATTCAAGATTTCAAATATTAATACATTCGAGCAATGCTCAAATGACTTGTAAACTTTTTATGGATTCGAATGAAATGAAGTTTTCTAATATATTTTTATCGTCCATAATGCTATAAATTTGGATTTTGACTATAAAACTTTTGTGTTTGAAATAGTGAATTGGAATGCTCAGATTTACGAATCGTTTGAATATAGATATAGCTTTCACATTAGTTTTGCCTTGAGAACTTTTACTTTAAAATAATGTAATGAAATTAGCAATTTCAAAAACACATAAAACGCACAAAGGAATATGGATCTACACGTTTATGAAAAGCAACTAGTAATTCTTTTCATGCTGCAGATTACTGCAGTATGCATCCAACTATTAAATGTATTAAAAGCAATAAAAGATATTTAAACATTTATTAAGAGTATAGTTTCCCTAATGAAATCTCAAATTAGCTCTCATGTCGTTAAAGATAAATAGTTTCTAAACCATTTTAAATCCTATGAATTCCCACATAATTTCCAAGAACAGATTTCAAATTAGCTTAATTTGTTTCAATGTTCGAAAGACAATCCCATCCTAAATCAAGTCTAAATGGAAGAAGACTTATTTAGATTTGGCGAGAAAACTAATCTTAAGCCCATTTTCCGATTAGTTAGTCATCCCTAATAACGGGTGTGAACAATATGTAAAAGATTTAAACGAAGTTCGGCTTCATTTCCTCGGTCGCATTTCATTTCCTGGGGGCGAAACGAGTTGAGGTTAAGCAGAACCAATTGCGAGTCATAAACTACATTAATGTCGGTATAAAACGAAGAAAAGAGATTCACGACGCGCACTTTTATAACCCCTTCTTTTGCATTTTTTATACCGGTATGCTGATATTGATTAAAGTGCTAGGCATGGGAAAAACTCACTTTGCCATTAGCGAACATTCTCGTTCAAACTTAATATCAAAGGAATTTTTTTTTTCTGAAAAACATCATAACTGTTCAGAAACTAAATAAAACTAGGAGGGACAGTATAAAACTAAGCTGATTGGAGTCCCTAAAGACGAAATGAATGATGATTATAAGTTCCAAAGAAGTTTCAAGATGGCCATCGTCATTTACACGTGAGGTTTCACATTTCGAACACGGATCTGCAATACGAGTGAATATGGGAGCGGTTTTTTTTCCTGAAAAATATAATTGTTTAGAAACTAAATAAAACTTGGAAGGACAGTGTAAAATTAAGCTGATTGAAGTCTCTAAATGCGAAATGAATAATGATTAGAAGCTACCAATAGAATTCAATATGGCCGTCGTCGTTTACCCGTGAGGCTTCACGTTTCGAACACTGATCTGCAATACGAAGGAATGGAATTTTAATACGATAATGGATGCCTGCATTAAGTCTATATAATGTATGGTCGACATGTCTCATGTTTTCAACACAGGTAATGACAACTATAACAATATGGACATGACTACAGCATCTACAGTATGTTGAAAACTGCTTGGGAACTTTCTAAGCGTCAATAAACGTTATTTTCAAGAAGCTAACTAATGTATAACGACTAACGCACGCATATTAAAATTCAATGTATTTGCAAAGACAAGTCTAAAACTCCATATGGAGATTCAAGATGGCCGTTGCTTTTCCACAAATTTCTCATCCTCGTTACTATAACTTAGACTTTCAGGATTTTGATTTTAGCTTACATAAAAAGGAAATGTTAGTTTATAGAATCTTAAGATAAAATTCGTATAACATATAGTATGTCCATCGAATCACAGGCCATGAACCCGAAATTCCGTAGCAAATGTTATGGCCAATGTTGTTAGTGTCTCGCTCAATTTGTTGGTTAGCGTGTTCAGAGCATTGGTTTCAATAGGGTTGATCAATCCGTCTTTCCACCTTCTAAATTTGTCAGATTAATCTTGCTGGGACATAATTCATCGTCAATATCAAATAGTCATTAATCACTTCGTGCACTAACTTAATATATCCCGAGTGGCTTTCATTGATTGGTGCATACGAGGGACAAGAACCTCCGTCATTGGGCAAATACTAAACTTCAGGTAGATGTTAGGCAGAAAACCAAATGTTGATTAACAAGCCATACTAAAATGTTTAGTTAATTACAGCTCTTGCAATACTACTTACAAAACAAAGAAACTCAAATGAAACCTCAAATAATATAAATGGGATTTTTTGATTAACTTTTTTAAAAAGGTAACGTTTGTAATCACCAATTAACTGTTAAAAATTGGTAGTTTTCCAAATTCAGAACTGTTAAATAGAGGTATATAATAATTTTAAAAAGTACCATTTATTCCAACCTGGAAAAAAATTCGTTGAATCTTTTACATTTCCATAAAATAAACACTTTCAGAATGTTCATATTTCAGCAGTTTCATTTCCAGAGCCTTTTTTTTATAGAATTCCATTGGGTATTCTAAATGGGACAACTTGATACTGTTAAACTAACCTTGAAATTCTGGACAAGGTATATATATATATATATATATATATATATCTACAGAAGGGGTTTTATGCGGGCAATCTACTCTGTAACTTGCCATTTACTTCCAAACGATGGGTATAAAAAATTCATTTATGCTGACGTCAGTATCCACAACGATTTCATTAGCAGACGGTGCTCTGGGACTAAATCTTTCCTCGCGATAAGAGCATTTGGAAAGTTTCTAAACCAGGTGGTGCCTCCTATTCAGCGTTGAACTAAATATTGTGAAATGATAAACTTATTTCTGGAAGGAATATATAACAGTTATAAAGTAGGCAGTCAAGCTGAAAAACAATATTATTCGATGTTGGAACTGGTAAAAGACAAAGCTAGACTAACAAATGATACAAGAAATGGAGTATTGATAAATTGATACCAGAGATGAAGTATGAGAAATTGGTAGCAAATAAAGTATACAAATGTATTATCTGAAGTTTCACATGTCCCTAGACAAAATTTGATAAACGATAGTATACGAATTCAGGGAAACTGCACCAGAATAAGCCTGACAGATCTGACTAAAACGAATTTTGGAAAATAGTACTACAATAGGACTAGTTTGTACAATTTTATAATACATGAAGTCTAACGAATGGTACACAATGTCAAGTTGCTTCAACTTACAAAAATTACTTAAAATATAAACTTTCTTTATGCTCATTGTTGTCATCCATTATTAAACCAAAAACTATCATTTGTAGAAGCTGTGACATAAACAAACCATTTTCGCACTTTTTCCGGCCCATTTTACTAAACATACTTTGATTCCATAAAGGATTATTACAAATGGAACTTTCTAGTAACAATTTTCAAAACTTTCTAAATTTGCAAAATGTATAATACGCATTTTAAGAGAATTTTAAATAATTGTCAAGTTGTTTCAACTGATTTTTAAAAATTACTGATAAACTGCTTTTTTTTGCATATTTTTATCAATCTTCATTAAATAAAAATATTCACATTTGGAGAATCTGCCATTTTCTCACTTTTTTCGGCCCATTTTACCAAACACTTTGATTCCATCAAAGGAGATCAAACTGAAGTTGCAAATAAACTATTTTCAAAACTTTCTCGTAGCTTCGGTAAATGCCCACCAGATGGAGGTTCGGCTTGCGGCGCTAGCTTAGATGACAGGCAATGCAATGATGGTAGCACCTTTCATTGATTGATTTCGCTGTATCGCATTGGGTTGATGGATTGTGCTCAAATAATGTTCTTAAACAACCGAAATGGTGCACGACTCACTGCCCATCATGTGTTGCTATATTTAGCCATTTATTAAAGGGAATAAATGCGATATACACGAGTCTGCTCAGGTATTACTTATTCACTCATATTTAAATCAAACATGTTTGAATATCTAATGCTCAACTATACTTTTGTAAATATTTCACGTTTTTTATAGGTGTGAAATGTAGCATTTCTTGGGGAAAAAAGGGGTATAGAAATTGCTTTCATTTAATATGAATACGCTCAACATGAACAGTATAACGGCATATGCTCTATTTAACTAGATATATTATTATTGTACTGTAATATTGTGTGCATCATTTTATAAAGATTTGTTTCTGTACGTGTTACTCGTAAAAAAGATTCGTAAATAAAATATCGGATCCTTTCTACTTCGTTTTCTAAAAAAACAAACCTCTTTCATACCATTAAAACATTTTACGTACTCATGAACAAGGATATAACATATTTCGTAAAGAAAAATAATTGAAATAACGTTGGTTTTACATCAAATTAGGTAAAAAAGAAGGATGAAACTAGTATTGAGGAAGGGATGAGTATTGCGAGAACCTAAGTGTATTTTTCGCAAATAGGTTTGTCAATCATTTTGAAATTCCATCGGGAAAAGGGGAAAAGGAAGAGGTCAAAAGCCGTTGAATTTTATGTATTTACTGCATGGTTCAAATGCACGGTAATTCGATAATAAATTTACATAATTCTGCAATGAATATTTTAAAGGGAGGAAACGTAGCCCTCGTTTCGCCAACTTCCGTTTCTGGCCGGAAAAGGCAGCCAAATAATGAATTTTACTAAACGCAAGGAAAAGCGAAGCCTAAATACCAGTAATAAAATACCACAGATATATGACATACAATAGCCCAAAGATAAATATTTAAATGTATACTACTACTTGCAGCTGCCATGCATTCACTTTAACAGAAAATTATTTTAGTTTTAAAATTTGGTGTGATTTTAAAAGTTTAGCAGTTAAATATATATCAAAAGATTAAATTAAAAACGTGGGAATAAAAATGGCGGCAATCATGCATTACACCCATGATTGATAAGAAAGCTCGCCGCGCCATGTCCAGAAGTTGTACAAGTTACAGACTAACATGGATTCCTCACATGTTGTTTTCTATTCAATAGAGGAGGTCTACATTACATTTAGCGCCCTCTGTGGTAGTTTTAGGGTGTTTCCTGGGGGGACAGGCCAAAAACGTGCCATTGAGTTACACGTGTTTTTATTGCTCTCCAAAAGGGTTTTCAAACATTATGAAGAGGAATTGTTGAGTTCCATATTGTAAAAACAACTTTAGGAACGTCAACTGCAAGATTTCATACCTCAGGATCCCTAAAAACTCCAATATAAGAAAGAAATGTATTGTATGTATGTATAAGAGAAGCACGTGGTGACATTTAAATAAAACGCCGTTTTGTTTAAATAAAATGATTTGCACGTGGCCCACACGTTCTCAAAGTGGAAATTCCACTCTCAAATTTCAAAAACTTACGTTAAATTTCCCAAATATCACAAAAATCCGTTCCTAAAAGCAAAATCAATGGAATTGCTATATGGACGACGCTGGGCTGTCCCCCCAGAAAATTTGGCCACTAGAGGCGCTCATGCATGGCACATGCGCCGTTTTGTAATGTAGACCTTTTCTATTGTAAAATCAGATTTTAACTAAATGTTGCGATAATAAAGATATTCGAGGGGTAGTGAATTATGCCTCATCCTGTATATTCTAGTGCCAAGATATAATTGGAAAGCCCATGTAATTAACGAATATTCTAGAAACCCGTAGACATTTTTGGGCGGCCCTGCCTGTTTGTTATATTTCATCAATCCACTACCATAGCGAACTAAACAAAATAATCGAGTTAACCTCAAAACCCAGTCTGTTGTTTCTAAAACATTAGTTTCATCGATTGGGTCCTTTTATGACATTGAAAATGTGTGTCCTGTATAAATATATTTTTGTTATGTAAATTGTTCACTCTCGCTACTACATTACCGCAATTTCGAGAAACTGGAATCCTTTCACAGGTTGCAGATGTAATTGATCGAAAATAATGCAGAAAACATTCATTTTAGTTATGATCTCAAATTTAATTGTTCGAGAAAATGAAGCATTTACATAGGAGATTCACAATATGCAAGGATAATAAGCTTTATGCAATTTTAAACTGCATAACTCTTCAAGAAAACACAAATTATTGAGGAAACGCGTACATGTAGAAAATGGGGGACGGTTAAAAGTTCAAAACGTAACATTTCTAAAACCACGCGTACATACTGTAAATGTATTTTTTTCTAACCATATACAGTATATTAAACATGCATTTTAACTTAAAGATTATAATTTTAACCACTCAAGGTGATTAACATTAATTACCAAACATTTTTCACGTGTTATTTGTTGAAGTAAATCTTGGAAAAGTTATATACTGTACATGTTGTGATATATATTCCTTATCATAAACTGAACATTCTTATATGGACAACTTCAAAAAGCGTTATGCTGCACATTGGCCATATAGATTATGTCAAATTTATGACACTTCAATGCCTATATATGTCAAACTTCGGATGTCACTATACAACATCTCAAAACTTCTAAAATATCCATGTCCACTTTTCGAAATGTCCCTATGCATTAAATCCAATTTCTGATATCGTAGTTGGTATATTTCCACCCCGAGTTTCCCTTTAATATTTCTTAACATGTATAATTTACATTAAGTGTCCATGGGCAAGAGTTGCTTGTATATCAGTCTTTACAAAGGTAAAATAATTTGCGATTACCTTCCCAAGTGAAAAATCTCAGGTAGTCTCATAGGAAGAAACAATGAGACTATATGAGACTGATGAGACCTGCCAATGAGAATAGTGAGATGCAACGAGAAAAGTCTCTTACTACATGAGATCCCATTACAATGAGATTTTCTTGTATGAGACTTAATGGGGAAAAGTCTCTTACAATATGAGATCCCATTACAATGAGATTTTCTTGTATGAGATTTAATGGGAAAAGTCTCTTAATATATGAGATCCCATTATATATGGGATTTTCGTGTATGAGACTTATTGGGAAAAGTTTCTTAATATATGATGAGATCTTACTGTAATTAATATCCCAAGTGAAAATTCTCATACAGTCCCTTTGCAAAATCGTATGAGACTAATGGTATTAATGAGACTTGCTATAATTATACATGATGAGACCAATAAGACAAGCAATGGAACCCAATGGGAACCCATTGTGTAAGAGTTTGTTTTATTGTGAGACTTTGAAATAAGTCCCTTATTAATTACATTTATAATGTTATGAGATCTCAATATAAAAATAATATGTTGAACCATTAAAACTGTGTGTTGGTCTATACCAGAATACGTTCATATCTCGCTTTAAGGCCTAGATGCGTTCTGTAAAAGTTGGCCGTAAAACGAAAAAGCCGTATAACGAATCAATTTTTTCTGCATTGCGATTTTCATTTTTTTGCCTTCTTTAACGAAGTGAAACCCATAAGTGTTTTATTGTTAGCCAAATCCGACCTTGTTTGTGCAAATTG
>JAQGBW010001517.1:0-25294 GCA_034698625.1 Julus scanicus | reverse complement strand
GTGCCATTAAAAAAGGACGTCCCCAAAATTCTTTTTTACCCTTCCCCCCCCCCCCCCCCTATCCTTCATAGATATCCTTAATTTTTATTAACAGTAGGGTGTCCAGAAAATGTGTTGGAACATACAAAAGCCCATCCAATAAATTTCCAAGCACCAGTCTCACTGCCAATTCCACGACATTTTTAAGTTTTTTCAAATTAACGGAAATTCCTTAACTGCTAAGGAAATTTCAGCTTAAAATTGGTGTTAACACAATGTTGGGCAAAAATTCCGACTTTTCCGAGGTTTTAAAAATTCACGCACATTTGGGACTGGGGACATATTTCTTCTGGATTTTCCATCATGAATGGCTTAATCCATGTTCCAATTCTCTGGTTACTTGAACAGAATATATTAAAAAAATCGACTTGTATTTTTAGTATTTTCTGTGAGTCATAAATAGGTGTACCTGGGTTAACAAAATAAATAGCTGATGTCATAATCCACATAAAATCCCATTATTTTCTTGAGACATATTCATCAAGTTTTGAGGGAGAAGCAAGATGATTCATATTCAAGATGGCGCCGGTCCACGCTTTCTTTTTTCCTCGATTGATCTCAACTATTAATTTAACAAACAAAAAATAGCCATGGAACGGCAACATCAAAGCCCTGTGATTCCCACGCAATTAATGCACACACGATTTTCATTTAAATTCCTAGGCATGAATGGGAGTGTGGGGGTTATTCATTTAGTACATAAAGTACAGCGGGGGCATTGAAAGTCTCGCCTATAGAGGTTTTATTTTTTTCTTCTATCTTTTACATGTAGGATATTTTGCGGCAAACTAACTTTTATAAAAAAAAATCAGGCCGCCGTTTAATCCGGAGAACCGGGTAAGAGTGGGCCGGTTAAAAGGGGTTCGACTTTATTGAAATATAGAAAAAAATATACACAAATGTAAAAAAGCACAGGCATAAAAACTTCCAACTAACAAGGGGCTATATTTGCCATGGCACACAATGTAGATGATTTTTTATACTTTTCTCAATGAGAGGGTAACTTTGGGCCAGGAATGTATTAAACGGTGCTTTTTCAGAAAGTTGGTGAGATATATTCTTCCATTATGGTGACTTACCAATATTCTAAATTAAGCAGAGTCTAAATTGCGGCCATTTTTGTTTTGACACATGTTTTGTGTTTTCGATAATTCAGTCAAACTAACATCTCTGGAGGGTCAAACTAGAACCGGTGTTGTTAAAACAGGTAAATATAGTGATTTCTAGATGCCTTGAATATTATTCTTATGAACATAAAGCATTTATACATAAAACTTTAGGTTACATTATTCGAAACCCAGGCATGAGTTGGAGGTAATCCAAACTTCAATTTCTGCAATTTGGATAATTTTATTCTATATTTTCTTGTTATGTAACTCGAAAAGTAGGGACCTAAGTGGTTTTGTTCAATTTTTTCACGAGGAAAGGTTTAAAGCACCTAGCAATCTTGCATTATGGTAATATTCACGTTTTTTAGTATATTAACACCGTATACATGGACTTAGACTGTCATATATGGCCAGAAGTAGTTCCAGACATGTATAGAAAACATCAAATATGGATATATATGTGAGATACTATAGCATATATGACCCTAGTAAATTTTTCCACAAGGAATATGCCTCGAAAAGCATCTTGGCCCAAAGTTATCCCAAATAATGGGTAACTTGACAAAATTGGATGCGAATATCCCTGCACGTGCTAATCAGAGGATATTCGGAAAGAGGAGGATTGATTCTATTTGAACTGGTCAATTTTGGCTCGTATCAAACTGAAGTTGACAAAATCAACAACGACAAAAGTTCGGATATTGACCTAGCCACGAACTCGGTTGGAACTACATCTACTGTTCCAGATGAGGATATGTCACCCCCACCAGGTCCACTGCTGTCCACCTGCCCATATGCATCACTTTTTCAGAATTTCCAAAAGTATCCACATTTGACGGTATCACAAAAGGTTAGGTTTGCTTAGTTTAGGCGAAGTTATGCTAAGTTAGATTATTTCTCTTTTCGGCTTTTGTCTATAAGATTCGTTATTTTCCACCGTATTTTTCAAAAGATTTTGCACCCAAAGGCCTCCACCGTGAAATCACCAAAATGCTGACCTTCTAGCCTACGCTGCGAAGAGGAATGCACGGAAATGGCGTTGGAGCAATGACCAAGCGTCGCCAAAACGGTCGCCAAAACGCAGTGATTTCACCCCATGAGGTCCCGCCACACGCTGTTATTTGGGCTGACAATCAGGTTAACCACTCGCTGATTTAACGTCAAAATTGCTCCAGCAAACCAATAAGATATAATTTGAATTTTTTTTTAAAGAAAAAAAAAAAATAACCGGTTATGATCCAGAGCAAAGATTTCGCTCCGTCTTGCAATGTGTTCGAGTGCTGATTTGGGCCAAAATTCGGGTCATAAAAGCAGGTGGATCTAGCAGTAAGTATTGTAGTAATAAAATTACTGCACGGTTGGGAGTACTGAAAGGCGGTGGCTTACTGCGAGACACCGCCTCCTCAAACTGTCAAAACCAAATGATAATATCATATCGTAAAAAGTTGGCAGGTTTGATCTGTTAACGGCGAAACTGTTTTCGCGGGGTTAACCGTGGCTAATTAGCAACAACTAAAAAAAAAAAAAAAGCCGCGACTCTTTGGCCAGGACAGTGGTGAGCAATTTCTGAATCTAGGCCGCAGAGAACAAGACAGAACCATTCTTCTGCCAGCGAGCTTGAAGGAAGGTTGGCCATCCGTGTTCTGACTTAGAATTTAGAATCTCCCGCAAAGGGAATCTGATTCTGCCACAGTCTGCCTGAGTAGACAGACAAGGGGACATGCAACAGAAGACAAGAATCTTTCGACAGAAACTTTTCATCGACTTTGTCAGAATCGTCTTCGATAAATTAAATTCGGAAGAATCGAATTCTGGGACATTGTGCTGCCAGTGAGGATCCAAAAGACTGCAAAGACAGTGTCTGAAGAGGTGATAAGATCATTGTTACAGACAAGGTTTCGTGGACTTTGTCAGAATCGTCTTCGATCTCCTGCATTTTTCTTCAATTTGGAAGAATTGAATTCTGGGAGATTGTGCTAAAAGTAAATATCCAAAAGAACATATAAAGTGTCTGATGAGGAGACAAGAACATTCCTACAGAAAAGATTGCATTAACTTTGGCAGAATCAACTTCGGGTGCCCACATTTGGCTTTGGTTCTGAAGAATCGAATTCAGGGAATGTGCTACCAGTGAGAATCCAACAAACTAAATAGACAGTATCTGCACAGGAAACAAGAGCATTCATACAGAAAAGAGTTCATGGACTTTGGCAGAATCCACTTCGTGTGCCCACATTTGGTTTAAATTCTGAAGAATCGAATTTTGAGAGTGCTTCCGAATAAACATTCCATCAAATGTAACCTGAATTATCCACTGAAGAATTGTAGGTATGAATAATTATTAGTTTTGGAATCTGAATTTACGATTTATTGAACATTTGGAACTTAACTTTAGCAGATTATTGAAACAAAAACTTTGTAATCTTGTCATAAGCGTTGAAAGAAAGTTTAAAATTTTGATAGACGAGATTGTAGGGTTTGCCATAATTATCAAAATTAGCATAATTAGAAGAATTTGTAAAGAATGATTTGACAAAATAGACAAGAGTACTTACTTCCGCTAGTAATATGATCAAAAGTATTGCCTCAACATAATCTATTGTAAACTTGTTTGCAGAACATAAGAGCAATTTGTCAGAATTGGAGAGCAAATTAACTTTCCCCAACAGAAAAGAAATCTGGAGATTTGAGAATTATTTGCGAACAAGCTGTCAGAAGTGGACAATTTTGCAACAAACTTAGCTGAATAGGACCATTCCTCCAAAAATATCCTTAAAATGAACTTTTCGCTGTTCTTCCACTTGCTCCTTGCACTTCAAGGTGTGATATCCTCAATCGCAGAATCGCATAATGACCAAGTTCCTGAAGATGACAAAATCAACAACGACAAAAGTTCGGATATTGACCTAGCCACGAACTCGGTTGGAACTACATCTACTGTTCCAGATGAGGATGTCACCCTCACAAGGTCCACTGCTGTCCACCTTCCCAAAGGCGGTAACCTTCTTCAAGAGCTCCTGCGGTCATCCACCATCTTTGGCCATGTCCAACAGGAGTTGGAATCATTGACAAAGCAACTTAACAGCATCAAGATCGCCTTGGAGAGGTTCGAGGTCAACCTGAAGGAAGACATGACGGCCATCCAAGAAGACATACAAAGCTTGAAGACAACTTCTGTGGAACTGGAGACTGATGTTCAAACGTCCAGTGACGCCATGGAACGGATTGCAGACTGGACTAACGGACTGGATACCAGGATGACTGCCTTGGAGAGGACTATCCAGAGCACCTGTAAGTCCAGGAAGAGGCACGACCATCAACATGAAGACAGAAAGAACATCCACCAAGGGAAATTGACCAAAAAGCAGAAACTGGTCAAAGCCACACGCAGGAAAATGGTGGAGGATGACTTCCTGCAAGAACCACAAGCGGACGAAGGAGTTGTGGGTCCTACCGTCTCCAGCCAAGTGGGCTTTGCGGTTCCAGTAGTTAAAGAATGCGCCCAAGACATCAAAGTGGAGATGCAAAAAATGCAGAAGCAGTGTTTGAGTAAGTCTGTAAAACTTAACATACAATATGTAAAAGACCAATTCTAAGATAAAAATACCCATGTGGGGGTCTTGAAAGAAAAATCGGGGTTCCATACCACTGGACCCTGGAACCTACCCTGAAGCTTGCGAGCACATGTTAAAAAGTAATCCCTTTTCATGGTCTATTGTGTAAAAAATGATTGGAATCAGCCCAAAAATACAAACTTAAAGAGTGATATGATATGGAGAGAATTCATTTCAAAATTTGTTGTTTATCCATCAGGTATCTTTAAGCCCAGGCCGACCAGTTGCGCAGATGTCCAGCGATTTGGGCCCACCAAAAACGGATCTTACACCATCAATCCTTGGATGGCCGGTTTCGATTCTTTCGTGACAGTGGACTGCGACCTGCAAACAGATGGAGGCGGCTGGACAGTAAGTGACCGTCGATGATGAGTGGAGTTAACCTCCGATTAGATTAATGTGCGATTAAGGCTAGTTGGAACCGGTTCACGCTGTTGTTTTTCGGAGATGCAAACCGGTTTTAATCTCCGTTTACGTCCCATTCCAATTTGGTGCAACCCAACAGAGGCGACAGTGAGATTGGCGCCAATATCGGGTCATCTGAGACGTTTTATTAATTGAGATAACGGACCGAAGGCGAAGACGCACATTATGTCGATTGCCATCTCCATTGACTTCCTAGTTGCACAAATCAGAACACGGTTTAACCCTCACACTCGGATTACTCTCAATGAAACATACTAACAACTTACTCCAAAATCCAACTCAGTTACGATTACCAAACAGCAGGCGAAATTATAACGTAACATTCGGCCGTTGCATATCCGGAAATGATGTGACCCTGGATTTCATTTTTTACACTATTTCCAGATCATTCAGAGAAGGGATGACTTTGGCCTTCCGAAGGTAAACTTCAGCAGAATCTGGACAGACTACAAGACTGGATTTGGAGATGTGCAAAAAGAGTTTTGGCTAGGTATACCAATCAATTTTTGGGTCAGGCTCAATGATGGTTATCTAATTCCTTGATTTTTCATGACTATTCAATATAAATTTTGCACTTTTCTTCTGATGTGCCAACAATTTGGCAAATGTCTGCAAAAGTTTATAATATTTCATATGACTTCTTCACAAGTATATTTTTCTAAAAATCCCTACATTTTTCTGGTTTTCCATTCACTGATGACTACCATATTTTACGGACTATAAGACGCACCTGAATTTTGGAGGCAATTTTTTGAAGAAAAAAGTGTGTCTTATAGTTCGTAAATACGGTAACTATTATCCTAAAATCCAGAATCTCTACCCAAATCATGAAAAAAATGAATAATTTTCAAGGATTTCTGTTACAAATTCTGTGTACTGTCAGTTCTGCTAACAGTATGCCAGGCATGCTGTAGCTGGGCAAATTCAACAAATAAGGTGTGTGCTGAGTACAAATGCGCTACTTTGCATTCGGCAAGTTCAATGATGATATCAGAAATATTAAAAATCAATTGAAATCTGATAAAGATGATGACTTATCGCCTGGTTGTGTTTATTACTTTCAGGAAATGATATCATCTATGCTCTGACAAATCAGGAGCCGGTGGTACTCAGAGTTGAATTGGAAAGCTTCGATAATGAGTCCAGATTCGCCGAATACTCACATTTCAGATTGGACTCAGAAATCAATAAATACAAGTTGAGCCTCGGATCATATAGTGGAAATGCCGGTAATGATTATTGACCTATCCATGTCTTCCTGCATTAACCTAATGTCTACATCGCCTAACTTTCGCAAAGATAAAATGTGTTTGCAAATGGCCCTCCTACTCCCTAAATAACACACAGTATTATCAGTTGGCACCCCTTTAGGAATTGTGCATAATGTCAGTACTGATACAAAATTGCATAATTGATACAATTACTGAATTTAATTTGCAGCGGATTCTTTGGGTCGCAGTCGAGGTATGAATTTCTCAACTCTGGATTCGGACAACGATAACTGGACAGGAAACTGTGCAAAGCGTTTTAAAGGTAACAGAATTGGCTTGGTACATGGTTATACCCAATTTATATGAAACAATATTAAAAATAAACAAACAGCAAGTTATGAACAATTAGCAATCCCTTACCGAAAAAAACAGCGCCATCTATGATGCGTTCTGTGCAACAGAGTTTAAATCATGACAGAATTTGGGTGTTCCATAGTTTTCTCTGCTAGATGAGACTAAAAATTTCATTTATTTGGGGATTTTATAATCTGAATTGCAGGTTTTCTGTAAATGTGCAATGAATGAAAATAGCATTTGCTTTGTCTAGTGCAGGACTGATAACGCCACCTACTGGTCACTCAAACAAAACAGTTTAGTACACAAGTACTGGGTTGCAAGAGTAAATACATGTATGTTTCACAATATTTTTGTTGTCAATCTTGTCATTAGCAAAGACAGATCACCAAAATGTACAAAACTTGATTTCGTAATCATCAGATGATGACGTTGAATTGGAGCGTGTATAGTTATGAAAGTGGTGATTAATAGAAGGTCGATTTTATAGTGATTATAGTGAATACCAAATCGTATTTGGAGCAACCTCGGTCAATATTACCTGGTTTATAGACCTACAAAGCCCTTGCTAGATTCTGCGATTAGATTGGGGCAAAGCAGCAAGATGGCCGACAATGTCTGATCTTGAATTCAATAAAAATAGTAAATGATCGTGAGACTATAGATGAAACAGTACAAATGGATATAACCTCCTAACTTGCAAAATCCATAGGTCCATCATATCTTGACTTGACCAAACTATTGTATTGGTGTGTTTGTGAAGTCAACAAACTTGACCTTACATGTAGATTAATTCATTTATCAAATTTCTCTTCCATCACATTTTTAAAAAAATCAATAGAATGTTAGGTCCCTAATTGTACATGTTTTTAAAAAAAAATATTGAGACCTTTGATAGAAACAAAACATATGAAAGTTATGGTATACAAGAGTATGCGGCCCTTGGACACAAGTGATCATTACTCCAAATTATAGCTAAATAATTTGTACATGATGAGTTTTCTTTGACATTTTTAGGTGGTTGGTGGTTCAACAACTGCCACGATGCACATCTTAACGGCTTTTACCACCAGGGTCCTCACGAAAGTTATGCCGATGGCATCAACTGGTATCACTGGAAGGGATTTCATTACTCGTTAAGAAAAAGCGAGTTAAAAATCAGACCAAAGTGGTTCCACGACCGGATCAGAGATGCCAGTTAGTCGGCCGCCAACATCTCATTAATTCATTTTCATATTTGATTACACGCTTTGGCTTGTTTTTTAGGGTTTTTTATAGTATTTAATAGTTAGCTTGTTTTGCACTTTGGCTGAGCGGTCAAGAGATATTGTGACTGATTTATGACGGTATTCATTGAAATACCTGCAATTGTGCAACAATATTGAAAATGTTAGAAAAATGCATTCCTAATATCTGGTGGAACATTCTGATTGTCTTTTTTTAAAGTTTTTAATGACTACATCTGCAATATGAAGTTAAATTAACCCCATGCAGACAGTCAGAATGGTCTTCATAGACCTAATGGTCCAATAACAATGATCTAATAAGGGGCGTCATATTGGGCCAATTTCGGAAAATATCCCCAAGTTGAGAATTCCACGTGAAAATTTATGGGACCATTTTGGAGCTCGCCTAGGAAAGGATTAAACCAAGCATAATTTAATATTCCCAGCCAAGAATGTACGTGAAGAAGCGTCTCATGTCGTGCCTTATAGGAGTTTAGATAACATTGACGAAGGCATGGACACAACAGATCCTTCCAAACTTAACCACAATCTTGCGCTTACTCATAGTAGAAGGCACTACATATTCCAGAAATAATCTCGTTCTTATTGACTAATTTGATAAGATTATGGTTGTAATGGCCACTTAGCCTTATAAGGATAAGACCTGATAGGACCAAGAGGTTGATAAGGACCGTCCGAATTCTCTATAGTGCAAAGTTTGCAATTTCTTCAAACATGGTTATCGTTCGTTGGTGATACCAATGTAGGTACTACACAAAAAAGCGTGTCTACATAGCAACAGAAATACCATTTTCATATATAATCGCATGATATATTAACCAATCACCTAGATATGTCTGTGATTTAAGGGGCGTTAATATGCTTATTTGCAAAACGTCATATTTCTTTTGTTACCAATGTTTTCACAAGTTTAATTTTAGTGTTCTTCAAATTGTTCAATAAAAGTTTTGTTTTTAATTTAAAACTGGGGTGTATTTGATTACACCATAGCAATATTTTGTGCAGATTTCGTCGATATGTAACTGAACAGGCTTTGGGTTTCCTGCCCTTAGTTCAATTTTTCCGAAAGGCCCTGACAGTGGTGAACGGGCTGTACAAATATTGGTTGCCATGATTCAAACGATCAAGGGCCACCCTGAATACTGTATAAGGCTATCAATACATTTTCATAAGAAATAAATGAAAATTTCAAAGAATACATATTAGTGGAAAAACGATACAATATTTTTTCGCAAAATAAATGTATATTAAAAGATATTATTTAGCTACTAAAAAGAAATTAACATTTTTATCACATTGTCTACCGCAGTGTTTTTTTACTGGCCCGCAGTTAAGGGCCTCTAGGTGTGCCGCAAAGTTTGTTAGAGGTTCTATAAAAGTTGCCTTCTATATTCTAATTTTAAATAATAAATAAACCTTAAAAAAGTACATTTAAAAATTTTTTAATGAAATAATCTGATCTTATAGATACACGTGTATCTATAAGATCAGATAATGGCAGTACATATATGTACTGTCATTTTGGCTTCCTATTCATTTTGCCCCGGGAATTTTAAACAGGATTCTGAGTGCCTTGAGTTGGACATGCAAGCTGGTCTATTGTCCACTACGTCAGGGCCGGGCCCCACTTGCACATGTCATTGAGCAAGTTGACACACTGTGTCCTTTCCCCTGGTGTTTCTAGTGAAGGCGTGAGGTGTTTCAGGAATTTAAAAAGCAAAAGTTTGCAACAGATTCTGCCTGGAGGGGGAAGGGTCAAACCTATCGAACTTTCAAGCAATACCACCGACACGACGTCACGAAACATGAATTTGGGGTGAGTCACTCGTAAACATACCTTCTTGGTTGCAAAGCTAGTAAACTAAACATACCCTCCCACGCATCCATATAGGCCTAATTAAAAAAAAGTCGACAAAGGCGTTGGTGCAATTGGTATAGTGCCGGCTCGTCCAGAAGCCACCACCCAAAACTGTTATCGGCCGTTGCCTGGATACCAATCCATATTGTACAGATAAGTGCGCAATCTTTGTTTAAAAAAACAGTTTTTACAAGCAGGTCGTGTTGGCAACATTTTACCAATTTTCCTTGTAATTTTCAAAAAGTTTCGACTAACCCTACAGCGAGGATTAGATTTCTGGACAAGTTTCTTGACCCTTGAAGCGTACAGGGATAAGAACGAAAACATTCTCACATTCTCGAGTGGTGGGTTAAAAAAGGTCACTGAAGTTTTGTCAACGTGGAGGAAAACCGTTGAAAAACTGAAGTGAAAAAGTGAAAATTTTCAGTTTACTATAAGGCAAAGCAATGACTGACCCAAGGAGTTCCGCCAGCGAATATGGGGCCGACTACCCAAACGCCTACTTGAGGGCGCTGGAGAAAAAAAAGAAGGTAAGGATTTGTTTTCTGAAAATATTGTATAAACGACATGATACCGGTATTTTTATAAAATATACGTCGTTTCAAGGCCGTATGTCATCACAATTTGGGATGAGGATAAGGTCCAAAATATTCTTGGGGTGGACTATTTTGGCCATATATTTAGATTCGTCAGTATTATGGTCCTGGTGAAATATAGAAATTGCATTTTTACCTAAGGACATTTTAATTATTCTGTTACGTCCTTTCCATAAAATAAGTCATCCGCCGGCTCCGCACCAATAGAAAATCTATTGCATTAATATTCAAATACATTTTTCAGTATATTTGAAATTAGGGCAGTTAATGACATCATGTGAAAGTGTCATTTTTTAATTTTCAGATGGCACAAAAACTGTACCTACTATTCTGCATGTTAACAGAAATGGGATTTCAACAGTGTTAAATAATAGCTGTGGCCCCAAAATAGTTTTTAACCACTATGGACCACATCTTAAGTCTATAACTTAAATCCATTCCGTGACCATAAGGGCACATGGTTATACTTTCCCAAAATTCCTCGAATAATTATAATTTTGGTAAATATGCTTGTAAACTGTGAGATCATTGTTATTATATAAGGCCCTAATAAATGTAGTATTTATTATAATCCTCTGAATTTTTGATGTAGCAACTTTGGCAAGCCCAACAAATATTTTTTATACTATGGACTCATGAGCTCATATATGTTTGTTTTTCCCAAGAAAAACATTGCTGTACACACCATACTGATAGCGCAGCAACATCTTTGAACATGTTTCATCACAATTCATCCACCCATATAATGTCGATAATTATGATTACCGGTCAATTTTATCAAGTTAAATAAATTGAAAGTGATCAAATAGTGATTTCATCAACATTTTTGCACATACTATAATCATCTACCCTTATCATGTCGCTATAATCATTATTACCGGTCAATTTCATCAATTTAAATAAATAGAAAGCGATCAAATAGGGATTAATTCGAGTTTTGAAGTAACTAACCTCGATGATTGATACTTGTTACTTTGGCTGCACAGACAAATTCTGCCAAGCCAAATAGTTCATTTATAGACAAGAAAGTAACACCAAGGGCATGCTTGTACCATATCTTCTAACCGCGATAAAAAAAATACACGTGATGTACACGTATGCTTGTATCAACAAAACTGCCTACTTCTAGAATTTAAAAAAATAAATAAAACAGCACGACCTTTGAAATTCAACAACAGCATTTTCAATGAGTTGTGCTAGCCAAAACACTGAAGCTGTGAAATTTCAACAAATATCAAATTATTTTATAAATGCAAATTATAGCATTAATATACTAGATTGTAGTTGTAACAATGTTACAAACTTAAAATTGAGTCGCACATTTGATATATAGGTCCTATGAAGAAGAACATAAGTACAAGGGGTTTTTATTTTTAATTTTGCATGTGTAATTTAATTATAAAGCTGAAATTCAATAGTTAATTCCTATCCAAGAACTCAAAAATGAATCAGTGATTTTTCTTAAAATAATACATAAAAACTAAGATTTTTTTCACAACTTATTGGGTATCCAGTTTTCTGTTCGTTAAACTTTCACAAATTTACATTAATTACACGTACACTGCTTAATAATCTTCTTCCTTTGAGATGTTGCACGTACACTACTGTACTGGTAGTAGATTGGTACAATGTGAGTCATAAAAAAGTAGAACCCAATAAAAAAAAATCACAACTTCGTGAAATATGCTTCGATTTAAATGAAATTGGGCCATTACATAGAACAATAGTGCAGGAACAAAAAACGTGTTCCGGACATGCGACAAATCTCGGAGTTTTTCATTTTTCAACAAGACGGTGCGCCCGTTCACCGTGCTCGAGAAACAGTTGAACTGCTGCAACGGGAAACGCCACAGTTCATCGAACTTTAATCCAGTGGACTACACAATTTGGGGAGTTCTCCAAATCGAAGGTTAATAATATGGAAGACTTGAAACTACGAATTTAGAAAACTTGGATTGAACCTGACCATGCAGCGTATAATAGATTCGTCAATCAAAGAATGGCGCGTTAGACTCCGGGCTTGTGTAACGGTCACCAGAGAACATTTTAAGCACATTTTATAATTCTTTTTGTTGCTGCACTATTGTTCTATATAAGTGCAAAATTTCATTTAAATCGAAGCATTTGTGATTTTTTTATTGGGTCTATACTTTTTTATGACTCACAGTGTACATGTAACAGCATACCGAAAAGCCCCAACTGTGCCTACAATTACCATTTAGAATTTACCAATACCTTATTGCTGTTACACTTACTTAATCACTACAACTTGTATAACTATACTACACTGTTGCTATCTTTATTACACTGCATCACATTACAACTTGACCTCGCATGGATATGCTTATTAATCAATTTAATTAAGGTCCTATCATTTTCCCATCATTGAACGATATTACACTTAATTTGTTCTTTTCTGATTACAACTAAATTTCTTGGGTATTAGATGGTAGGAGTGTTTATCGAGAAAATTATTTTGTTAATATATTAATTGTCCAAAAGGACTTGGCTAAAATGATAACATAGGGTCCATCCATAAACTGATGCAAAAACTTGTTTTAAAACATTAAAAATCAACGTAAAAAAGTTGAAATTTCACTATATATTAACTTCGGTTAGATTTCACATTAAACATTTGGAAGATACAGCAATTTTCTTTTTAATTTCAGGCCACTTTAGCACATGACCATGGACAAGGAGCACCATGTCTGCGTTGTGGTGACAAATGTCCAGGATTATCACTGCATTATTGGAGGTAACGTTGAAAATGACCACAAGTTTATAGAATACCTCATAAAGATAACATCTTGGCAACACTTGTTGAAGCTATTATCATATCTTCAATAATTTGGTGCTGGGCCACCTTTTGTCTTTTATGCTGCCTCAATTTAATCCTTCTTGGAATGGAATCTTAATTACATGTTTCCAATATTTTGCCAACAAATAAAATTTTCCTTGTGACCAATATCAAAGAAAAACATTTCCGTTTAAATAGGAAAGTTTGCCGGAATTGCCGTTGCTCCAAAGAGGACCATGATGTTAAAGACGAAGAAGATCCCGGTCTTCGACGTGTGGGGCGCTTGTTCGACGACCCTCCACCTAAGCCCACCTTAAATCATAAGGGGCAGTCGCAGTCCGCCGAAGCAGAAAAGCGATACGAGTGGTTTCCACCAGGAGTGACTACAGCAGTGGTAAGACATCAAACGGCATAAAGACAAGACCTTGAAAGACAACGTTGTTAATGTTCAAACAAGAAATTTCATCAAACTCCTTAAACTGAAAAGATTGCAGAAAACCATTCTTTGTATCAATTCCAGGCAGAAAAGTACATAGAGTCCTTGCCCATGGAGATGCGCCCTCTGAGAGGTACCGATGGCGCAAGCTACAGAAAACGGCTACTTGAGCGACAGATTCCAGAACACGATATAGATCCAGAGTTATGCGACAACTTGACGCCAATGGAAACACAAATGTGAGTGGTGGCACAAAGAAATACCTTTTAGGACCTTTCCAAGCATTTTTGAGTGTCTCGTCTATTACATTCATGACAGTGGAATGTAACAGCACAAACCATAAACTTGTTTATTGTCCCTCACAGGCTCGACAAATTCATGATCAATTTGAAGCAAAATGTGGTCGGCCAGGGAATGGTCCGAGAGCAAGAATCACATACACAATGGGTAAGCAACCCTGTCGCCATCATCCCCTACTTATTTGCCAACCTTTTTACTGTAGGTGATTTTGATAATAAGTTCCAACTTTTTTTCTGCAATTCTTTGGCAGTTCTGCTTCAAATGTTGTCAACCCATGTTTCAAGGAGATGTTGCTGTATTTGCTGCCCGTGCCGGAAACAACAAATGCTGGCACCCTAAGTGCTTTGTGTGCTGCGTTTGTAACGACATCTTACAGGACTTGATTTATTATTACAAAGATACCAAACTGTACTGCGGCAGGCACTTTGCGGATTCGGTCCTGCCTCGGTGCAATGCCTGTGACGAGGTAATTCTTGTTAGATGACCTCCCACAAGGTTTTCCTCAGGAAACGATGGTTTCTCCAACTAGTCCTCCTAACGAATTTTCAATATTTCCAGCTGATTTTCAATAAATCGTACACAAAAGCCGAGGGCAATCCATGGCATGTTAAGCATTTCTGCTGTTACGTATGCGACAAACCATTAGCAGGTAGCGAGTACGTCCCCAAAGACCAGAATCCACATTGCTTGGAATGCTACGATGAGCTTTACGGCAACGTGAGTATCTTTCCAGTTCTGCCAGAAATTGGATTTGCATTTAAAACTTTCAATTGTGTGTTCAGACATGCCTATTGCTGTTGTTATGCATACATGTCACAAGTACATGCATACTACAACAACAACGACAGTTTTAAAACTCTGGTTTCTAGCAGCATTAAGACTATTAATTCTTTTAGTAGGAGGATGGTGCTAATTATCATTTTCATGCTTATAGGTGTGCTACACCTGCCATAAGAAAATTGCTCCTCAGGCGCCAAGGATTATGTACGCGGACTACAGTTACCACGTCACTCCCGAGTGTTTTCACTGCAACTACTGCGGCAATAGCCTGGTCGGTGCAAAGTTTGTGGCAAAACCACCCAGGGTTTTCTGCAAGCCCGAATGCCTGAAAAATTACACCTAAGGGACTTCCTGCTTTTTTTTTGAAAACACGCATCCTCATTAAGAAACACCATTTTTCATTACAATTCATATTACTGCCAGTTGCATCAATCTCCATTTATCCATAAATAATATACTGCAGATTAAAGTGGACTTGCTCATTAAATTTCATGAACTCACCAAGCCTGATCTCAATAGGCTCAACTTTCAGCAAACTTGCAGCATTATTGCTGTTAACTGTAAATTTAAGACTAATTTGGCCAGTAATTAAATTTGACCACAGATTGATGCAACTGATCATTTTCCTTCATTTCGACTGAACGCTTTAAAGTATTAAGTGACAAAACGATAAGATTTGATCATTTACGTGAGCTGTTAACAGAAAATCTTCAGGTTGATGGGATTGATTATTAAGTTTTAGCACCACATTATGATTGGAATTATCAAGTCGTCATATCAATAAGATGAAATCTAATCCAGGAAAGCTCATCAAAGGAATCTGCAATTTAAATTCCCTTTTGCTGGAAGCATCTTGTTTGAATACATAAAGAATCAAGAATATGGTACATCTAAAGATGCAGTTTTTAGATTTATGTTGCAAATCGTCGATACATCACAAAATGTCCCCACTTGGTGAACAAGAGTAGTACTCTAACAGTTTCTAAGATAAAACATAACAACTCTATACCCACCTTGTTAGTTTGTAGCATCAATCACCAATTCTCGAATTTCACTGATTTGCCAAAGATTTAAGCTGCTTTTGGGTTTTTGTGGTCAGATACTGTAAAAATGTAAAACAATACTTGCGTAAATTACAAAACAATAAGCATGCCTTTCAAATTTCTTCCATGATCCTTTGAAATCTACTCTCTCAACAATTGCTTAATTAGAATTACGGAAATCGACACGAGTCCACCGAACCAACTTTGCTCCACGCAATATAAGCTAAACAATTCAATTTTTCCGAATGAACCCGATGACCTGGTGGATAATTTAATGCGTGTCAATGATACGTAAACCTAGCTTTAGATGAATCTGTATTTGTAAAAAAACAAATTGACAAAAATGGGAAACGAAACGTTTATGGTGTGGAAAAAAAATTGTCGAGCCAAAAAGATCTTAGAAACTAAAATTTATGAGTAAAAATATTTTAAAACTTTTTTTTTGATTTTAGACTGCAAACCTTTTGAACCTTTGTTAAATAAAGTTATCAAATGTTCTTTCGATATCTTTTTTGATTTGTTTGTTTCCAGTTTATGAATAATTGTTTTCCGTATAAAACATAATTTTAGAAAAGATTGAAACTCAATTATCAACATCGCATGGACAGAATTTCCACTCTGAATGCTTCCAGTAGTCATTTCATCATTTATTATATTTTTTTATTATAGGACAACAACAAGCAACAAAGAATTAAACGTTGGTTATCCCTGCACAAATCCGTTGAAAAACTAACAGAAAGTAAACGCCGAAGGCAAACAACGTTATTATGGCCGAGTAATGAAATGGCTTCACGTCTCGTAGAAGAATCACAGTTAATAGAAATAATTTCTTAAGTAAAATGAAACCGGTAGGGCAACGGTGTCATGCAACATTAGCGCAAGAAACATACCAAGCAGGTGCAGTACGTGAGCTAAGCTTATTTTAAAAAAAACAACAACTCCGAAGCGGGGTTAAAAACCTAGATAAAAGAGTTCAGCAACCTCTGAATTAAATATGTGTGGTTTTCTCACTATAAACTCCGTGCAATGGCTAAAATTTACCTTTTAAAGTCTACTTGGGTCAATGCTTATCAAAAATGTTGGGTACAAGAGACGCGCTCGAGCAAAGCATCATTTTAAAAAACTAGTAATCCATGCAAAGACCTCTTACACGTACTACAAACTGCACAGCTAAGCATTCAAAGTTACTTTTCTTGAACAAGTCCTGAACACATACTGACATTAAGGCAAACACTGTAAGTTCTTAAACCTTCAAAAACTACCATTTTTTGACGAATGCATATTTTAAGTGCATTTAACACAAAGTTGTTCCGACGACTCGTTCAACCTGGAGATCTTTTTTACAACTAATCCCGTTT
Source organism: Julus scanicus (assembly GCA_034698625.1). NCBI lineage: Eukaryota > Metazoa > Arthropoda > Diplopoda > Julida > Julidae > Julus > Julus scanicus. The sequence goes on along the minus strand of JAQGBW010001517.1, from coordinate 8,126 downwards.
TCTCATTTTGGTACTATGAAGTTATCGGGCCTCAATTTACAGAGGCATAATAAAATGTCAGATCTGATCCATCAACCTAAGTTAACCTAGGTTACACTTATGATAAGATTCAAAGGGATGTAGCTATATCTGAAATCGGGCAAAGTACAGCAGAAAAATTGAAATAAAACTTTTCTGAAGGGGAAAACGGCAATGTTTTTGAAGCTTTCAACAAACTGCGCAAAGAGACCTTCAGAAACTTAATTTTTGAGCTAAACAAACGATGTGATGGCAGCCTCTGGCATCTCTGGCACCGTTTGTTTAAGGTCAAAAGATTGAGCTTCGGAAAGGTCTCTTGACTTTGTTAGTTTGATGGATCAGATCTGACATTGTCATACGCCTCTGTAAATTGAGGCCCGATAACTTCATAGTACCCTCATTTTAATTTAAATAAAAAATTATCTTTGGGACAAAAGAAATTTTGCAAATACAGGTTCAGTCCTTAACTAAGCGCTTGTGCAGTGATAAAATGGCATAACTTCTGTTTTATGGAACAAGTGAAGATTATTGTTTATTCACCAAAACCTCATTTTATAGATGGCCTGCAGAATAGGATATATAATAGAATGCAGAATATTAGTGAATATCAATGCAGGTGGACATTGAAAATTAACAACATAATAGAATGGAAGTTTTGACCATTTCATTTAAACTACACTAGTACTTTAAAGCAAAGTTAGACTGGTCAGTGGAAGCCTTGTGCATTAGGTAGAAATTTTACTTAACTAGAGTACTTTGAACACAACAATTTTGACAGCAATAGACCATGCATCGAGTATTTAAAACAGAAGCATACGGCAGGGGGATCGTGCAATGCCCTCTGGGCGTGATGCTCCAGCGGGCAAGGAATGGATCTAAATCGTGAAACGTGCAAATGGACCCAATAAAACTGAGCTTGGAGACTCGTCTCTGTGAAAAGGCAAGGAGCAGCCCTCGGAGCAGAAATTACAAAAATGGTACAGATTTTTAAAAAACCTGCGGGAAAAGCTATCATACAACTACGTGAACCACTTAAAACGGTGAAATAACGAAAGAGGGCGATGGATCGAATACGCTTACACCTATTCGAGGCAACCTCGGAGCAGCGCTTGTTACGGCAGCACATACCATGCATTTCATTGCGCTTTTTACGTTTGCTTGTTTTTTTAATTTCAGTATTACAGGTTATTACGGCATCTCTCCTACGTTTAAAATTTGTATACATACTTATATATATGTTTTGCTCGGCGGATCCTTGTTTTTATTGGTCCACATCTAGCTCTTCAAAGGATGATCCCGTGCTTTCTTCCTCCGACCCGTTCGATCCCTCTTTGCTCGATTTCTTCTCCTTGACCTGAGCGCCTTGGACGTTGTCCTGATCGTCCGCGGGAGATTCTTCTGAAACGCTATCCCTTCGTTGCACTGACGACACCCTTTCCTCAGCCTTCTCCTCGCTCTTGCGTTCTTCCTTAGCCTATCGTGTTATCGAGAAATGTTTTTTTAATCTTCGGTCCGCCATTGCCTGAAAAACAGCTGAACTTCAATTTACCTCTGCCACGTAAAATTCGTCCTGCTTCGACAACGGCGCCACAAAATGGATGATCCCATCATCGTACACTTCGATCATGGGGTGGGCGCACAAGTTGCGTTCCTGCGAAAAAAGGGATAAAAGTTGAAAATACTAACAACCAAGATACAGTATACGAAACATGATGGCCATTCAGCTCTTCCCCTGAGCTTTATAAAATCCAGTTTACCCGCATGTAAGCTGACAACTTAGGATACACCCTTCCAACAGCCAAGAAAATGGACAAAGTGTTTTTAAACGGGAAAGTGGTGTTCAGCGCATGATTGATTGACGGCAACTTGGCTAGCTTGTATCCTTTTTTAGTAAGAAGTTTTTCGTATTCTTCATTTTCATCGGTCTCCTCTCCCTCGCTGATAATGGCCCCAACTACATAACGCAACTCTGTAGACACCACCTGCAAAAGTCACAAATGGATATTTATCATTAATTCAAAAGTATTAAGCAGTTCTAAAAATGGAAAATCAACAGCAGAAATTAAGAAAAAAAATATATATATATCAAATGACACACTGATCACAGTATGGAGAGGCTTGATTTCAGTGATGATGATTACATGGAAAATTCTTTAAATCATTGTACCATAAAATAACTATGTAAATCATAAATCACATCAATTTTACATACAATGTTACATATAATTTTGCATGGCTGATGCTGAGCTCATCTTGGTTTTTTATTTAGATAGGACTATATAGTCTTGCCTTTGCTGGTAGTTGTGTCTGCTGACAGCCTTTTCTACAAATCATTACGTCACATTGCGTAGCACAGGCAGCACATGACAATGACAGGCAATGCGTACCTATTAGTATTTATGGACAAGGCTATGGTGATGTCAGCACTTCTTTCCTGCATACGCAATTGGCCCCCAGGGAGTTGTCATTCAAGGTTACAGGCAAAAAAATGATCACGCACATTTTTGTTCTTCATTTGCAACTTGTTATTACCAGGATAATATATGTTGTGAGACGACTCTGTAACAAAGTATCAACTCTCCCATCGGTAATACCTTAGTTATACAATTAGGGATCGTTTGACCCTATACTTTGTCCTGGACCTATATTCACATTGAACAAATATAGAAACTCATCCTGATGTTTACTGTTAGATTTACACATGACATGTTATTGTTGAGCAAATTTGTGTTAATGTAATATCACACAAAGTATCAACATGAGATTTCCACAACCTGAATACCATGGCATAATTTCCACAAGATAAATATACAATTATAAAAAAAATGATAGAAAAACAACCACTGCATCGCAATAACCAGAACTTATCGTAAAATTCGGCCTTTAAATTAATTAATTTTAGTCCAGATAAGCACTCCTTATTTCAACAAGCATTTCTGTAGTGGCCTTGTCTTACTACAAAAGGGATGAGACTATTTCAGAAATGACAAAGAATTGTACCCTGCCAGGGGATGTGAAGTTGAAATAAGGCTAATTAAAAATGTGTTTTAGAATATTTAGATTTGAGATTGTTTCCAGATCCTAACTCAAGGATCCATCAATGTCAGCAAATTATTTTAAAATGGTTTTATTCAAATTTAATGATAGCTGCTAAATCCTGCAAACATGCATGTCTGTACATCTAAATAACTAATTTAACTTTCAATTTGGCAATGGATTTTTGTAAAGGCCACGAATCAACTTACGACTCTCCCTGTATAATAACCATATCAGGGATAAACATCACCTAGTGGTCATTTTTAAAAAAATATTCCGTTCGGTGGCGACCCCTAACGTCACCAAGATACCCAAGAAAATCTTGAAAAATCCAGAACTTTTTCAATAAACTTGTTAATACTCTAATATGCATGAACAAAAATCCTCATGCATAAAACTCTACATGTAAACCTTAGCAACGGGACAAGTTCAAGATCAGTGCCAAATATTTCTTTTTGTTCATTCCTTGGAATGGAACATGAAAAAATGGAACTTTTTTTTTCCAAATCTTACACGGTTTACACGTCTCACTTTCATGTACACTAATGGAAATAAATGTTAGGTGGGAAAAAAAACACAAAAGAGAAATTTACCTCAGAGGGGTCGTCATAATACATGCCTATGCATTTCAGGTGGGGAACCAAACAACAGACTTCTGTGAACAGCGCACCCGCATTCTTATAAGGACCACGGGCGAATTTGTAGGCTATAAGGATATTTTCGAAGGGCGGTTTGCCCGCACGGATATCAACTGTTGTAAATAGTCCGGAATATATTAGAAGTGCAAAAACAGTAGCTAATAAACACAGAACAACTGCAATAATCGCAAAAATAAGACCAAAATCACTCTCCATATTGCACAACTGACGCACGCGCAGTCTCGTGATGAAGTGCGAAGCAAGCGCCATCTAGCGGAAATCGCTTTGTCCCGTTTGAAAAAGGCGCGAATTTTAAAAATATTTATAAAATATTGTAGTTAAAAGCACATCCTCAAATTATCGAAACAGGAAATACGAATCAATCATAATTAACCAGGTTTAGAGGCCATTCAAAAAGGACGTCCCAAAACTCTTTCAAAAATTGATTTCACCCCTTCCCCCCCCTATACGCACTGTTCACACGGTGTCAATTGTTGTCCAGACCTCCCCCTAGACATCCTTATTTTTTTGTGGGGAAAATTAGGATGTCTCATACTATAAATCTCCAAGCACCTGTCCTTCTGCCATTTACATGCCATTTTTTAAGATTTTTCTGATCAATGGAAATTTTCAAACCGAGAAGGGAAATTCCAGCTTAATAGGTGTTACAAATTTAGGCATAATTTCCGACATTTCCGAAATTTTAAACATTCAAGTACATTCGGGACTGCACACATTTCTTCTGATGTCCCTTTCCCCTTTCACTGACCTTTAAAACTCAATTAAACAGAAAAACCAATAATCGGTTTTTTAAGATTAGTGTTGCAAAAAATTAGAGAATTTTCCCATTTTTGTCAGTAAAGCCGGGTCTCCAACAAGGCGTACATGTACACACGTATATACACGTTTTTTACAAATATATGCGAAAAAGTTTGCCCTCCAGGTTTGTTTCAGTCGCCATTTTGTAAATATATGTAAATATCAAAATTGTACAGCTATTAAAGACATTTAATAGGTGTAAAATTTTGATGTTTACATATATTTACAAAATGGCGGCTGAAACAAACCCGGAGGGCAAACGGTTTTGCATAAGTTTGTAAATACGTGTATATGCTACAGTTAATGTTTCAACTAGTCATTTTACAAAATAACTGGTATTTGCAGTTATTTTACAAAATGACTGGTTTGACACATTGACTGTAACATATATACGTACATGTACGTCTTGGTGGAGACTCGGCTTTAGTGAGTGGTGCCTATGTTGTAGTGGTGTCCTAATTAGCCTATAGTCCTCACCAAATTAGATTTTGGATACTCCAGTGTGGATATAAGTAAGTTGGAATGCACAATATGGATAACAACTATAAATCAAGTTAAATATTACTTAAATTTCGATTTTCTTAACGATTTTAGAAAATTTTGGTTTTTTCCACAAGTTATTCAGCTTACAGATTATTAAAAAAAAACTTACATGGTTACTATATAGCATTTATTATTTATTTTTTTTTATAAAAACTTAAATACAATACACGTTAGTACTAATATAATGGATTTCAGTTTGGCCCCAGTCAGTGTTACTTCTTAAACGTTTGTTTTCTGATTTAGAAAATGTTATCTTATATAAAGTTGTGTACGTTGTTAAATAAATATAAAAAATAAACTTGAACCATTGTTGTTATTTTACAAGATAATGGAAAAGTAAATTTCAAGATCTGGGAATAAAGTCCATAACCGCAGTTATTCCCACATACTAGATTAAAGTACATTGTGAAAAGAACAGAAACATAAGGTCTAAAACTGTTCTAAAATGCCAACATAATGCGCTAAAAAGACCACTAGCTTAAGGTTTAAAAATGCCTTGAAAGACCACTAAACCAATGCTCTAAACAGACAACAAACATAGGGCCCGAAAGTGCCCTAAAAATACACAAACATAATGCAAATGGAATTATGTTTGAAACATATACTATTTTCCTCGGCAATGGTTTTCCACCGGTTCAGGTGTTATGACGTCACTAGATGCACATTAGATATCCATCGACGAAGTGCATCGATGTGATCGTTTGACATTTAAAACGGCAATTATATGAAAATTTTCCTTTTCTACCCAAAAATGTAAAAATCAATTTTTGTCTAGGGTTAGAAATAATTGTTTACAACAACATGGAGACGCGTTCATGAATCCTGGATATTGAACTATTTGATTTATCAGACATAACTATTTGATAAAAAGACAATGTTTAAAAATATGAATTGTTCTCTCATTTGCATATACTTGCTCGATTAAGCGGCGCTATCTAACTATTTGGTGCGTGATACCAAATTTATGAAAAATATCATGTAAGGACATATCAGAAATTCGTATACGTGGCATACCATATTCAACATACGCTGTATACAAACTGAATTCCATATTTTCTTTCATATATTGACATAAACACCAAATATGTTTTAAGACATTGTATATGGAGAATATCATATAAGAGACAGGATATGGCATACATGTCCCTGTATAATTTTTCCACTCGGTTAACTTCCGGTATGCTGGAGAAAAATGACCCTGAGTATTGGCAAACAATACATACGCCAGTGTTATGTGGGCTGCCATCTTCATGGGGCAGACAAGAATATTAGCTGAAGTCGTGGAATGAATTTAAACTTTTTAGTTAAAATCAGATTTCATTGAAAAATAGTTGAAATGGCCGTTGGCAACAGAACAGTCTAAAATTGTGGTGTTATGAAGTGCAAAACAATTGAATTAATTTAATGAAAAGCAGGGCATCAATTTCGTTTTCAAGCACCTTTCCGATCAAAACTATTTTAACAAAAAATTAATATAAAAACAGTCAACAGCACCCTGTATTCCCAGGCGGTCACCCATCCAGGTACTGACAGGGCCCGACGTCGCTTAACTTCGGGGATCAGACGAGAACCGGTGTTTTCAACGTGGTATGGCCGTTGACAAGAGAACAGCTTGAAATTATGGAGTTATGAAGATGTCAACAAGGTTGAAATCCATTTCATGACCACGATTAACGATTTTATAAAATTTTTATATCCAAAGCATACTTTGTCCAATAAATTAAACAGGTATTCGACCTGTTTGCTATTTCTCATCGTTACATATTATTCCTTTTGAGGTGTCCATACCTATGTACACGATGTTAACATAAAAGCCAAAACGTCGCCATTTTTTCTATAAAAAATTGTACCAAAGGATTGCACAAATAGAAAGGTTGGATTTTCAAAGCCATTCTGAACGGCTAGTCCAGAAACAGCTGATTTAACTTTCCAAAGGTGGGGGCGTTCATTTTCGGCTATAAAAAGGTTTACAAAACTTTAAGAATTTTTGCGAACCTTTGAAAAACAGGGGTTTAAGTGAAGTAATAATCAGATAAGTTGTCCCCATTTCGTCCCACGCCAATGTGCGAGGTCCCAATCTACGCTATAAGACTCAAAATAGCGACCAATTGAATATGGCCTCCATGCGGCGCACGACCAATAGGAAGAAGGGCAGCCCTCCCAGTTTCCTTATGACGTCATTGGTATCGAAAACCCGTTTTTCAAAAATACCCTTAAATTGAGGAGCAGAAAAGCGACATTCCGTATGATACTCAATCCATCTCTAGCCATCTCTAGTCCCAAGACCAAAACACCAAAGACCTTTTCAGTGGACTTGCATCAAACTTAACAGCCCGCACGTATACTAACCGAAAAGGTAAGTCAATTTCTTAAAAGTATTTCATTCAATTTTGAAAATACTTTTCCTTATTTGCTTTTTTTATGAAAAGGAATTTATAAGTTTTATAAGATCTGTTTCATCAATTGCTGTCATCGTAAATTGAGATTATTAATAATTAAGTTTGGATGCATTAATTTAAATCTAATAAAATGTTCATATTCGACGATTAGATAAGATTTGATTAACGATTTTCAACTCTAAATTCTGATTAAATTAATGTGTGTTTGATAACCGGTATTTAAAACTGAAATATTTACTAAGTACATTTTTTGTGAAAGCTTTTTTGTAAAATTTAAATGTAACTTTCTGAAGGATTTGAACAATTTCGTTAAACTCCGTTTAAATTTAATTTTAAATATTTGACCGGATCCACTTGCACTTAAACGTTGTATGTTTGTACGTTGTGTAAACGTCCACACCGACACAAATTTGGTAGCATGCTCAAACATGTTCGTTGTGCTGCATTGCGAGAAATTACTTATTATTGTGGTCCCGGCTTTAACACTGATTAGAATTTACTTACAGAAATATTTCAAATGCCAGTTTAAATTAATTTTGACATAAAGCCGAGTCCACATTATTAAAAAATTGTCACTTAACGCACAACGAATTTATTTGCCGAACATGTCTATGTTTTAATAAGTTTAGTAGCAAGCACAGATATATAGACATAGGCCGCATTTATGAAAAGG